>JAJMZR010014188.1:0-13654 GCA_023807225.1 Epidinium caudatum
ATCCCCAATCCCCAATCCCCAATCCCCAATCCCCAATGAAAATATTAAAATTTATTATTTTATATTTAAATCTATTCTTTAAAAGCTGATAAGATATAATAGACTAATAAAAAAATAATTAAAAAAATGTCATTAATGATAAGAAGGGGAAGCTTACCAGTTTATAGTATTCCTTCTCCAAATATTCCTTATGAAAGAAGAAAAACAATAATAAATAAAAATTTTATAAATAATATTAATACAAATTTAAATACAATTAACACAATTAATGCTCTGAATACAATAAATACAATAAACTCTATGAATTCAATTAATAATTCAACATTAGAATTAAATAGTATATTTAATAATATAAAATTTGAATCTCAAAGATCAACGAATTCTGTGGATTCTTATCAAAGTATTAAGTTTCTAATATTATATATTAGAAAAAATAGAAATAATATTGATGACACAATTAAAAAAATATCTGACTACCTTGAATCAAATAATGATTTGAATGATAAAATTGTCATTTATATAATTGAAGTTGTTCTCAATTTAATAACAGAAAATAGTCAGATAATTAATTTTTTAAATAGAATTTTACCAAATTTAATCAAAATGCTACATGATAACAAAGATTTAACTTCAATAGAAAATATTAATAATGAACTAGGTAAATTAATAAAATTAGGAGGAGCATATACTAGAAGATTAATTGAAATTAATTTGGAAAAATTATTAATGAAATTTGTAGAAAATAAAAATTTTAAATATGAAAATACAAAATTTGCCAATATTCAATTCTTATGTATCATAATTCAAAATGCGCCTCTTATTGCTTTTGGGAAATTGATTCAGCCAAATACTTTTGGTAGTATATTTTTAAAAATTTTAGAGAATTTTAAAGACCCAAAAATTGAAATAAGGATAACCATTGGAGAATTAGTTGGCAATTTTATATCCATGTTGGGAAATCGAGACAAAAATTTAAAAGATAACTATGTTGCTGTTTTATATAAATACATTTATAACCAATATGAACAGCATTTAAAAGAAAATAATGATATACCTATTAATACCAATATATTCTCGGGGTTTATCATTATTATACAAAAAATCCATATTTCTTCTCCGAATTTCTTCAGAAATGATTCTATATATATAAGTTTAATTGACAATTTAATAAAATCCAAAAGTTCAAAAAGCGCTTCATTGAAAATTGAATTTATAAAATTTTTACCTCAATTATATCAATTAAACAAAGAGATATTTAAAGAAAAATACCTAAAAACAATTTTTGAATACTTTAACAGCTTATTAAATTTAAAAACGAACTCAGATATAAGAAATGCTCTTTTTTTAACTTTAGGCACATTTAGTCTTCTTCTGAAAAAAAATGACAATTTTAATATAATAATAGATTCTTTGTTGAATTTAATAAGAACTTTATTAATAGATAAAAAAATATTTGATAAAGAAATATTTAAATGTCTATCTGATTTATTCAGTAACAAAGATAATTTATATTCTGAGAAGATAATACAAAAAATTGACTTTAATTTTTTGTTATCAAAATTATTTAAGACGAAAATATCATCATTTAAAATAGAATTTTTAAATTCCTTAATGAAAGCATTTGATTATAATTCAATTAGACACTTGTCTACAGTTATAACTTCCCTAAATGTTATTAGTCTCATTTTGTGTGATGAAGATTTTAATTTGACTTATTTTTATAATGAAAAAAGTATAGGGCCAAAAGATAGTGAAGAAATTGATAAAATTTTAATTAGTACAAAAAAATATATAAAAAAATATTTTTCACAAAAAAATGAAAATTTTGAAAGCGGAAATGATTTAAATTCAAGCATAAAAAGTGCAAATAAAAATAATATAATTGATGCTAAAAAAGATTTGGGTATTTTTTCAAAATGCAAATGTCTAAATGAGCCAAAATTAATAAAATGTGCATTGAGCTTGTTTAGTCGAATTGAAAACGAATATTTTTTTAAAGATATGATTATCTTTTATAAAGATAAAATTTTACCATTTTTATTTTTTATTAAGAATGGTAAAGTTATTCAAAAAATTTTGGATATAATGTTATGCAGATTTATTAAAATATATGATAGTGATAAAAATTTTTCTGAATATATAATAAAAAATATTTTTGATACTTTGAAGAACTTCATTTTTACTTATAATGACACCTTATATGCCTTTAATATTTTACATCAAAAAAAACTATTCCTTGATTTACTTTTAGAAAATAAACAAATCTTTTTTAATAAAGTATTTGGAATGCTTTATACTAATCATATCAATGATGAGATCAAAGAAAAAATTGTGCAAACAATTGGATTATTAGCCTCAAGAAGCGATGATAAAAATTATTTTATAATTGTTATAAGAAAAAATATAAATAGTTTATTATTTAGTATTCAAAATAATGAAGATATTATTCAAAAAGAGAATAATATATTATTACTATTATATTATTCAATGTATGTCAAGTTCTTATTTGATTTTAATTTAATTGAAAAAATAATGGAAATAAATATAGATTTATTATTAGGCAATGAATATCAAGGTGTAATAGCAATGAATATTCTAAAAATTTTCTGTGAATTATTAAATACTGATATTGTAAATGAACAATTTATAAAAATTAATAATGATAAATTTAATGAATATTTTCAATTGTTGTTAATTATATGCATATTAGATATTAAAGATGGAGGAATAAATACAAAAAAAACAGAAACATCTTTGAAGACTTTATATCAAATAATCAAAGTTAAAAAGATTGATATATATAAAAGTTTTTCTCCTCAATTTTCTCAAAAAATGAAAAAAAATCTAACTAATTCTTCTATTTTTAAAGAAAAATCTGAGAATTCCTCAAACAATGCCGATCAATTATTAATAAATGAAAGAGGTGAAAAAATAAATTTAGTTGAAATATTACTCCAGAACGTTATTAAAGGTGCAACAGATGAATGTTTAACCATAATAATGAATATATTTGGATTATGCGGTATTATGGAACCATCAAAAATGGAAAAATATTTTTCCGAGCAAGGCCTATCTATATATCATCTAGAAGGAAATTTAAGAGAGGAGGATTCAATTGATGATAATGAATTTAAAATTATATCATATAAAAAAAATAAAAATTCTAATAATAAAAATTTAAACGAAATCGATTTATCATCCATTGATCCTTCAACAAGTAAAGCTGTTTTATCTCTGATGAGAATTTTGAAAGAAAATTCACAGCAAGAAGTTAGTTCTCAAATTGTAGCATCTTTGAGTTCAATTATTAAGACTTTGACAATTAATGAGGCTAATTTGATTGATATTATACTTCCGACTATTTTGGAGGTTATTCCACAATTTGAAATTACTTATCAAAAAAGTATGTTTGATAATATAAATTCTATAATAAATATTTTCAAAAATAAAATTAAATTTTATTTGGATGATATTATTCAGCTGATAATAAATTATATCATGAATGAAAACTACTTGAATATTATATGTGAAATGCTCCAAAAATTATTTACATATTATGTTTATGAAATGGAAGTTTATTATCCTATATTAATACCAATTATTTTAAATTTGATGAAACAAAATGAGAATGTAACAAAAGTTCTAGTAAATCTTTTTGTGCTAATTTCATCAAATAAAAATATATCAAGCTATCTAAATATCATGTTGGATGAATTATCAGTAGTGTATGTGGAGAGCACAGAAGATAGTGTTATAAATAAAATATTGAAATTTTATTATAAAATTGTTGATTTGGAAAATACTTGTATGTTTTATTCAGTGATTATCAATGTTTTATTAGCAAAATTGAAAAATATTTCAAAGCCACCCTCAAGTGAAATAAATAAACTGAGTAGAGACAAAAAATTGGAGTACTTTTTTAGGACATGTCCAAAATCAAAATTAAATTTAAATATTTTAACTGAAACTATGAATATTTTCAAAAAAATAAATGCCTCTCATCGAAATGACTTTATCGAATATTTACCCAAAATTATAAATATACTCAAAGAAACCAATTTTCTATATTATGGAGAAGTTAAAACAATTCTAAGATCTTTTTTGGATTATTTAGACTATACATTTATATCAAAAAGAGAGGATTATATTGAAATAAAACTATCTCAAGTCTGTTCGATAAATTGTGTAAGAGGTTTTTACCCTTTCATAAGAAAGAATAAAAATGCAAATAAAAAATCATCAAATAATATCAACAATAATAAAGATAATAATAATAATAATAATGAAAATATAAATAATAATAATAGCGAACTATCCAGGACTAATACCAGTGTAAATCAATACTCGGGTCATAATAAATATTTAATGAACCAAAGTAGTAAAAATCGTAAAACTCAAATTGATAATGAATTGATTATAAAAATGTTTGATAACTCGAATTGCATCGTAGAGGAAGACTGGCATGACTGGTTTAAGTCATCCAGCAAAATTTTATTCGAGCAATCACCTTCATATATACTATTTAGTTGTCACCTTTTGTCAGATTATTATTTCCCTCTAATTTTAGATTTGTATAATTACGGCTTTTTCACCGTCTATATTAACAATAATGATAAAAATAAAATGAAATTAACAAAGGATTTAATAAGTGCTTTGGATAATCCGAAGACGCCAAATGATATTTTGTTAACAATTTTAAATTTGATAGAATTCATTGAAAGAAGAAATGTTAATTTATGCTATGTTGACTATAACCAATTTGGTAAAGTGGCATATAAATGCAGAGCCTTTGCAAAAGCTTTGTATTATAAAGAAAATGACTTTTTACTAAAAAATGATTTTGACCAGTTTGAAGACTTGTTGGAACTGTATTATGAAGTAAAGCAACAAGAAAGTGCTAAAGGATTGCTTGAATTAGTTAATAAAAATCTTGAAAAAAAAGAAATCAATTATAAGAAAAAAATAAAAGATAATAAAGAAAATAATAATTTAAGAAATAGTATCAATTTGTGTTTAAAAGAAAAAAATAAATATAATTGGTATATTAAAATTCATGATTTTAATAAAGCTTTAGAATTGATTGATCAGCAACTACTGCATGAAGAAAATAAGGAAAAATATGAAACTTTAAAAAAAAATAGAATTATTTGTCTTAATGGATTATGCGATTGGGAAAAATTATTTTCCGAAGGTAATAGTATAAATAATGATGATTATATTGATGAAATAAACACTAATACTATTAATATAGATTTAAATATCAATAATAATAATACTAACAATGATAATGCACAAAAAATACTTGAAGAAGAAATAATATTATCTAAAGCATGTATGAATTTAAATGAATGGGCGCAATTAAAAATTCATTTTTATAAAGTACATTCTTTATTCAAAAATGACAATAATAATGAATTGCTATTTGAACAAAATATGATTAATGAAAATGATAATGACAATTATAATATAGGAAAAAAAGGTGATATAAATGATGAAGAAAAATCAGAAAGTGATATTAATATTTTTTTAAAAAGGCATGGCCAAGGAAGAAACTCAGGATCATTAGATAATGAAGTAATTGAAAATATTACTTTTAATAAGCATTTGATATTTAATAATGATAATGTAAGAAAAAAATCAAATTTCCTTGGGAAAAGTTCTGTGATACTGTCAAAAGATACAAATTATAAGACTAATCCTATGTCATTAATAAATCAAAATGATAATATTATTTCAAATGATTCAATAGTCAATAATAATAATATTAATTATATGAATGTGAATGATAATAATGATGTTAGTAATGAGCAAATTGAATTTATTTCATATGATAAAATTATAAGTAATAATCCTATTTTTAGTTTTATTGACAATCCTCCAGAAACTATTTTTGATTTGAATTTATATAGTTCAATAATCAATATTAGAGATGAAAAATATGAAAATGCTCTTAGATTCATTTTTTCTTCGAAAAAAATAATTTTATCAGATATAAAATCATTATTAGCTGAATCATATACAAGAGGCTATGAACTTCTTATCAAAAACCAATTATTATGCTTATTGGAACAAATCATTGAATATAAGCAACTTCATGATAATGATGAAAATTATTTGAATCAAATGGTCAATTATTGGGATCAAGGTTTGAATATGGTAGGAAAGGACGATCCATCTATATATGAAAAATTCTTATCTTTGAGAGCCTTGGTGTTACCAATTGAGAAGGAATTTGAGAAATATATGGATCTAGCAAAAATATATAGAAAAATGGGTATGTTTGAACATAGTGAAAAAATCTTGATGAGAATTCAAAAAAAATTATCTTTAAATAGTATAGATTATTTGAATAATGCAAATAAAAATGTTTTAATGTCTGATGAAAAAAAAATAAGGATTAATTTAAGTCTAAATCAGTGCTTGTTTGAGAATAATAAAATTAGTGATGCTTTGGATAAAAGTGAATATCTAGTGGAATTACTGAATGATGCAGAAAGTAAAAATAAATTACTAAAGAATAATAATAACAATAGTGATAGTGTCATCATTTTAGATGAAGATAATTTTCTTTTAGATGAATATGGAGATTTATCCAAATTAAACAATAAACTAAAAAGTAAAATATATGGAAATTATGCAATTTATAAACAATCCCAATTTGATTTTGAAAAAAATAATATGAAATATTTATTAAAAAATGTGGATATTAAATTTATAAAGAGGAAAGAAAAATTAAATTTTAATGAAATAGGAAGAAAAACAGTATTAATTCATAGTCCTAACTTTAGCAATAATCTCAGTAATAAAAATTTAAATAGAGTATTAATGATTCCTGAAGATGAAGACGAGGAAAATAAAGAAGAAAGTTTGGATATAATTAATAGATATTTTATTTTGGCTACAAAATATAATGCTAAAAGTTTTAAATTTTGGCATGCCTATGCCATGTTCAATTACAAATTTTATATTTCTTTAATCAAATGTAAAAACTCACTAGAATTAGATGTTTATTACAATAATAGTATTAAATATAACTTCAATAATTGTGAAATAGCTTATGCTATCAACGCTGTAAATGGATTCAAAAATTCTTTATGTATTGGGGGAAAAAACAAAAATAAAACTTTCCAAGATTTACTTAGACTTATAGATATATTCTTCACTTCTGCCTCTAAAAATAATGAATTATTATCTTTAATAAGTATATGCTTTAATGAAATTGAAGTTGATGCCTTTCTAAATGTCATCCCCCAATTATTATGCAGATTTAATATTAATGAATCAAATGTTTTATCAGTTTTAATTTTACTTCTTATAAAAATAGGCAAAGCTCATCCAAGGGCTATTATTTTTCATTTAGTTGTTATGAAGTATTCAAATAGCAGAAAAAGAATATCAGCGGCAGTCCAAATTTTAAATGCAATTACAAAAAAGAATGAAATGAATAAAAAACTAGTAGAAGAAAATGAAATGTTCATAAAGGAATTAAATAATTGCGCAATACTTTTACATGAACAATGGTCAGAGGCAATTGAAGAAACATCTAAAATGTATTATAATAAAGATTATATTAATGCAGCAAGACATCTAATTAAATTGCATAAAAAAATGCATATGAAACCTGAGAATAATTATGAAATTCATTTTTATCAAAAATATGGGCAAGATATATTTTTGGCTGAAAATAATTTAAACGAATATATAGAATATAATTATATGGAATCATTAAATGCAGCTTGGGAATGTTATCTTCGTTTATATCGTAATATAGTTGATAGTTTTAAAAAATTTGAAAAAATGTCATTAGAATATATTTCCACAAAATTAAGTAATTTGGAAAATAGCAATATAACTTTACCAGGAAGCTATTTACCTCTTTCTTCAGATTCTGACAAAGGTAAAGGAGAGAAAGAAGAGAATGTGATAAGAATTAAAAAGATGGGAAAATTTTTAAAGATTTTTAACACAAAACAACACCCAAGACAACTCTCAATGATAGGAACTGATGATAAAGAATATTTATTTTTGCTGAAAGGTCACGAAGATTTGCATCAAGATGAAAGAGCCATGCAATTATTTAATTTAGTTAATACAATCCTTTCAAATAATAAGCAAACAGCCAATAAAAATTTATTCATAGATACATATTCTGTTTTCCCTTTATCATATTCGACCGGTATCATAGGTTGGGTTCCTAATTGTGACACTTTACACCAGTTGATAAAAGAAAAAAGAGAAATATCAAATACAATTCCAAATATTGAGCATAGAAAAATGTTCAAATTATGCTCAAAATATGAATCTTGCAATTTTTTATATAAAGTGGAAATATTCAAAGATTCATTAAAAGACTTGTTAGGTTTAGAATTAAATAACATAATTTGGATAAAATCTAAAAATTGCGAAACTTGGTTAATTCGTAGGAATAATTATTCTCATTCTTTAGCTGTTATGTCAATGGTTGGATATATTTTAGGATTAGGAGATAGGCACCCAAGTAATTTAATGATGAGTAGGAAAACTGGAAAAATAATTCATATAGATTTTGGAGATTGCTTTGAAATAGCAATGAAAAGAGATAAATTCCCAGAAAAAGTTCCATTTAGACTAACAAGAATGTTAGTAAAGGCCCTAGAGGTATCTGGGGTTGAAGGAACATTTAGAATTATATGTGAAAAAGTCATGAAACTAATGAGAGATAATAAAGATTCTCTTTTAGCAATTTTAGGTTCATTTTTATATGATCCTCTTATTTCATTTAGATTGATGATTCCTATGATCATTAAACAAAAAAAATTCCAAAAGAAAAATCCACAACCTAAAAAAAAAGAAAGTATTATCATTAATTATAGGAATACTAATAAAAAATCAAATTTATTTACAAATAATCTTAGTTCAAGTGTTAAAGAAAAAAATAGTGCATTATTGAAATTGAGTGATTTATTGAATGACAACAATGAAAAGAAAAATAATATAGCTATTAAAAATATTAATATTATAAATGATAACCATGATAATAATATTTATATAAATAGTCCTAAGAAAAACAAAAAAGAAGAAAAAGATGAGAAAGAAGAAAGGGTTGAAGAAATTGATGAAGAGAAAGAAAAAAATGAGAAAAAAAGGATGGAAAATGATGAAAGGCATATTTTCAATATATATCAAGAAAATGATGAAATTGAATCAGAAGAATTAAATAAAATTGCTAAAATTGTTCTTGAAAGAATAAGTAATAAGTTATCTGGGACAGATTTTTATCCAGAAATTGTTTATAATGTGAAGGAACAAGTTGATAAATTAATAAATGAAGCAATGTCATATGAAAACTTAGCCCAATCTTATTTGGGTTGGTGCCCTTTTTGGTAAATTATAAATTTTGTTTTTCTTTTTAATTTACGAATAAATTAATAATAGATTTATCAATTAATTTTGTTAATATTGAAATACTAATTATATTAGACATAATTATTTCATACTAGAAACTAGATTTATAAAATTTTATTACAAATATTTATAAAAAAACTTCAAAGAAATAAAAAATAATTAAATATTGATTAGACTATATCATTATAAATTATTTATAGATTATTCAAAAAAATTTTATACCTCTTCTGTTTTATTTGCGATGTTTTTCCTTCTGATAAATCTTTTATAAAAATATAAAGGATACCCAAATTCATTAAGTCCTCTTTCTTTATAATTATTTTTTTGCCTTATTTCATATCTTTTTTTATCTTCCAAAAATTTGTCATTTTCAACAAATATTCTATATTTTTGTTGTTTTAATAATGTCAATGGAGAATAATATGGATGCTCTATTTTTTTATGATTATTAAAAATCATATATGAATTAAAAATATTTTCATTTATTTTTTGTTTACTATCATTTGTATTTTTATCTTCATTTTTGAATATTTTTTTTTCAATTAATTGTTTTTTAATAAAATTGCCATCTGAAAATTTCTTTTTCAAATTAATTAAATATTTTTTGCTTGAATTATTATTATTATATAATAAATTATTAGAAATATAATTTTTATTTTTTGTTATAAAGTCAGTTTTCAAAAAAGAATTTCTTATATCTTCATTTATTTTTGGATTATTATTATTAATTTCTGTTATCAATAATTTTTTTTCCTCTATTTTTTCATCATTATTCTTTTCTGTTACATCTTTAGTTTTTGATACATCATAATTATTATTACTCTGACCATTTTCTTCCTTTATTTCATTATTATCAATCATCTTTTCATCATCATTATTATTAAGTTCTTTTTTGGTATTATCTTGACTTATATTTTTTGTAATGTTTATTCCAGTTCCACTATTTTCAATAGTTTCTTTTTTTAATTTTTTTTTTTGATTATCTAAAATTTTTATATTTTCTTTATTTTTCTTCTTATTATCATTTGTGGCACTTTTAGTTAAAACCAGTTTCTCTTTGATCAAATTATTCATTTCATTTTTAAGTTTATATAAAAATTCTTCTTCATAAAGGAAAATTTTTCTTCTATCTCTAGCATTACTTTCCATAATTTTATAAAATTTATTTTTATATTTCTTTCTTTTCTTCCAAGATATTGATTTTGAATTATAATTAGTATTCTTATTAGAATTTGTCTGAAAATAAGCATCTTTTAAATCTAAATTACTATAGGAATATTTATTGAGAATATTCTTATGTTTATTTTTGCTATTTTTTAGACTTTTAGTTCCAGATTTAGTGAGCTCCATATAATAATTATATGCATTTCTTGAATTTGAGCTATTAAGATTCCTTCCAGATATATTTGGTAAAGTCAAAGTTAAATTGATTGAATTATTATTGTTATTATTAGTATTATTTGCTATCACTTCTTTTAATTTGTTATAATTTGCGCCTATCCTAGTTTGTGTAGAAAAATTACTTATATTTAAATTATTATTGATTTCAGTTTTATATAAGGCATTTTTTTCTTCTGTTATTTTCATATCTGCCATTGATATTTTAACATTATTGATTTCAAATAATCTTTTACTATATAATCTTAATTTTTTTTCTACCCTATGTATTAGCTCAAAAAAGCATGATTTTTCTTTCTCGAATATTACAGTTAAAAATTTTATGTCTATTTTATAAACTTTTGCAAAAAGTGAATCAACTACACATGTTGCCAAATTATCTATTCCTAAAAAATATGACTCAATTCCTACTTCTTCGCTATCTTTAAGGATTAAAATTTCAATATTTTCTTTTTTATCTATATGATTTTTCATATCATGAACATCAGATTTTATTGTATTATAATTATAACTTATGATATCACTTTCATAAGATGAATTTTTGTTGAAATAGTTTTGTACCATATTTATTTTTTTATTTAGTTCAGATATTAATATTTCTAATTCCAATATACTTTTAGAAGACAACAATTTAACATTTCCTTCTTTTATAAAATATACATATTCTAATTTTTCATTTTCTTTAAATAATATATCTCCTTTATGATATATTTCATATATGAAATAAGCAAAATATCTTTTTTCAAATCTTTTTTGAGGAATTTTATTAAATAAATTATTATTAGATAAAAAAGAAGTTTTTTTTTCAAGATTAATCGCTTTTTTTATTAATATATTATTAAAATATAATTTATTAGTTAGATAAATTACTTCAGTTTCTCCCTGACATATCATTGTCCCGTTTCTTGTTGTATTATTTTCTATTGAATTTTCCCCAAAATATTCCATTTCTTCAAAAGACATAAATTTACTATAATCATATAATAAAACTTGTCTTTTTATTACATTATTATTAATAAATCTATATTCACTAAATTTATTTTTTGGTATTATAGGAAAGTTTTTTTTAATTGTTTTATATTTTTCCATAATATATTCTGTAGAATCAACTTTATCTTCATCCAATCCTAAGTCTTTAGGCTTTATTTCAACAAAATCTAATATAGATTTAAAATTATTTATTTGCTTTCCTCCATTTATATCCTCGAAGATAAAATATAAATATATATAAGGTAATAAGTCTTCATCTTCAGACTGAATTCTAAATTCTTTTATATTATTATGTAAGCATAATTTATATCTATATAATTCATTATTTTTTTTTAAATTTATTAAATATTTAAAATATTCATTGCCAGTTAATTCTTCTACTTTTGATAAAGTTTTATATAAATCGACTTTACCTCTTAATATCATATAAAAATTATCAGAAGTATCACCTATTTTAAAAATAACTTCATTATCATGAAATTTTTTATATCTAAATTCTAATCCACAAAAAGTAATTAAAGTTTCTATCATTTTTGGGTCATTATAAAATTCATTTTCGAAACTTTTAGCCAATTTAGTATGTAGCATATAATTTTTAAGTATATATAAATCTTCAACAGTTCTTTGTTCTGGATCAATTTGAAATTTTTCAATTACTTGGGAAATATCATATTTTTCAATATCAAATATATTATCGCCAATATTAACATCATCATACATATTATAATAATCCATAGTCATTGTCTCTTTATTTTGCTCATTATTTTCCATATTTTGTTTATTCTTTATCTTATTTTCTTTTTTTATAATTAATTCAACTTTTTTAATGTCATTTGCTATTTTTGTATAATTTTTGAATTTTATATCTCCAGTACCAGGGATTTGATACACAATCGTGTTTTTTTCTATGGGAGGTGATTTTTTAATTAATTTTTTTAAGACTTGACTAAATAATTTATTTGCTTTATTTTTTTCATCATATGGTAATTGAGTTAATTGCTGATATATTGATTTATCAGGTATAGAAAAGATTTGTAGATAATCAAGCATTTCTGTGACATCTCTGTATTCTTTAACAGTCATATCTGCTGGTTCAATTTCACTTTCAGTTGCCCATTCCCCAGTAAAGTCTATTGCAGGCGTGTCTCCTTTTAATGAAATTGAAATAACTGGTTCAAATTTTTCTGTACTCATTAAATAAACGTAAAGAGGATCTTTTAACATAGCATGTCCATCTTCAGAATATACTAAATTTGGATTTCCTGGAATACAAATATCTTTATCTCGACAAACTCCTTTGCCACTTTTTCTTAATAAATATGCATTATCAACTAGCATCCCCGATTGTGCGAATGTATAGTTTCCTATTTCACCTACTAAATTTAATACATCTTTTGAAGGAATTAATTTTCCACCATTTAACTCTTCTGGGGAACGATATATTGCAGTTGAAATAATATGCTCTGCATCAATTGATGCTCCTTTAATTTCTGATTTACATGCTTTAATTAATTCAAAAGATATAACAGAAGCAGCAAAAACTGCTAAAGAACCTTCTTTTGTTGATATGGTCACAGAAATCTTTAAGAAAATCGGCCAGTTCATCGTTAAGGAGAAGCTTCTGAGCGTTGGAATCCTGACCTGTATAATCGGTGTGATCTACCTGATTGTGGCATTGGTCAAGACCAGACGTCCAAGGGACAGATTTGATTCATATTATGGTTACCAGGATAAGAGTTACGAGGATCAGGAACCAGAGTTTGAGGCTCCGAAACCAGAGCAGAAAAAGCAGGATTTAGAGCCTGAGGATGAGGACGATGAAAATGACGACGAAGATGACGAAGAGGACGATGGCTCGTCTGAGCTTGCCGAGAAGACTAGG
>JAJMZR010014189.1:0-13633 GCA_023807225.1 Epidinium caudatum
ATCCCCAATCCCCAATCCCCATTAAAATAATTTTATTTTTATTTATCTATATTAATTATTTATTCTAATTTTAAATATTATAATTAAAATTTAATTTCTTTGAAAAATTTATTATTTTTAATATATTTTAAAAATATGGATTTTAATAAAATAAGTATATTAAATACTTATGATTTAATCAGGAATTATCTACAAAGAGAAAATATATCATCTCATGTTTCAAAACATCTCACATCTGGAACCCAAAAACCTGTAGATGATATGTTTTCCAGTATAATCAACGATTCTTTCATAATTTTTAAATTTCAAGAAAGTACTAGTCGTTCCAATTATTTCAAATACTTAGTATCAAATGATGAATTATCTGAGACAAATTACGCTCGTTTAGAAGTTTCTTCTTCTTCGAAAAATATCACAGGAATAGATTATAATTATAATTCTCTTTATATTATACTAAATATAGGTAATTCTTTTGAAATAGTTACTCCTAATAATATAATAAGTTATGAATCTTTGACTTTAAAAGAAGCCCAAAAATTAAATAATGAAATAGGAAAAAAGTATATAATAAAAATATCATGTGGGGAAAAGCATTGCTTATTTTTAACACATGCTGGAATGGTTTATTCCATGGGAGATAATTCATTTTGTCAATTGGGAATAGGACAAAATAACATCACAAAAGAAAGTAAAGATGGAATTATGATAAATGATTTATTAAATTATAGAATAAGTGAAATTTGTGCAGGTAAAAATCATTCATTTTGCTTCGGAGTAATAAGAGAAATGACAAAAGAAGGAGTAGCTTCGCCTAATGATAAGAATGCACAATTTGATCCAAAAAGGCCTTATTACTTATTTGGATGGGGAGACAACTCCTTTAATCAAATTGGGATGAAACAAACTAACAGATATAAAAATATAACAAAGCCTACAAAACTAACTTGTAATAATAATTTTCATAATCCTGCTATTATTGGAGAAGAATTAATTAATATTTGCTGTGGATTAAATTTTTCAGCAGTTTTATTTAGAAATGGAAAACTTTTAACTTTTGGAGATAATCAATATAATCAATTAGTTTATAAAGAAGAAGAAGTACTTCCAAATTTTATAAATAAATATTTGCCAAAAGAAATTGGTAAAATTGTAAAAATAATAACTGCAGGAAATAGTTTATTATTAATTAGCGAATTAAATAAAATTTTAATTTTTGGAAAATTTAATGAGCCTAATATTAATGAAGTCACAATAATACATTTAGTTGATAATGCTGAAAGTCATAAGTATATAATTAATGACCATTTATTAAAATTGGTAATCTTTAATAATGAAGATTTAAATAAAAAAATTATAGAAAAAATTGAGACAGTTAAAATAGATGATTTTTTAGTAAACACTAAAATTTTAAAAAAAGATAAAGAAGATATGTCTATTAAAAATCCTGATGTTAAAATTAAGTATAATATAGACAATAATACAGATAATATTAGTTATATCACTAATTCTTCAAATAATGTCAATACAAACACTTCTAATGTTAAACATGAATATAAAAATAATTATTCAAATAATACAACTAGTGCTGGAAATAGAATTTCTAATATAAAAGCTACAAATTCAAATAATAGCACAAATGTTGTTTCTAGTAATAATAACACAAATCCAAATATTAATAATAATTCGGAGCATTCCACTGTCAATAATAATAATAATAGTATTAATAATAAAGCTAATAATGCAAATAAAAATCCTTTTTCAAATTCAACAATAGATCCCAATAAAAAATATACAAATTATAAAAATCTCATAAAAAAGCCTTTGCCTATACAGAAGCATAAATATAAAAATAGTTATACAATTAAAGGAAATGCCCCAAATACTAATTCAAATCTTAATTCTAATAATAGTTTTAGAAAAATAGACTCTAAAACAATTCAAAGTAACAACAATTCAAGCATAACAGATGTTTCTAAAGAATTTAACGGGGCTGAAAAAGATTCTTTAAATAGTAAAACCATAGATACAATTGAAAGCAATGGAAACACAAGTAAAATCAATAATAACAAAGAAAATGATTCTCAAATAGTTAAAGAAAATAATAACAATATATTAACTTCACCTTCTTTTGCACCTAATCATAAAAATGATGAGATATTGAATAAAAAAATAAGTAATAATGCTATAAATGGAAATAAAAAGGAAGAAAATGGTAATTCTAATAATAATCAAAATATTCTTATCAACAAAGCTGAAATAGAAAATCAGCCTTTTATAAATAAAAATATTTTAAAAAACAAATCTAATTTAATGCAAAATAAAGACAGATATGATGATTATAATAAAAATATTTATTTAAATGAACCAAAAATGAATGAAACTGAAAAAATAATTACAAAACAAAATACAAATGATTTGAATAAAGTTGATAATAAAGTTGAATTAAATAATAATATTACCAATATAAAAAATAAAGAGAATAACAATAATAATAATAGTAATAATAGTAATAATAATGGAGGATTTTTAAAGAATGGGAAAAATGAGGAAAATCAACCTGTTCTTCAAATATCGAAAGAAAACATTAAAAATGAAAAGGAAACAAATGTAATCAAAAATGATAATCTTAATAAATTTATTTTAAATCAAAATATGCCTAAAGAAAAAAATAATCCAAAAATTTCAGTCAATAAAACTAATATAGAAAAAAAAATAGAACAGAATAATGAAAATTCCAATATAAAGACAATTATTTATAATAATCCAATTATTAATGAACAAAATATGAAACTTAAAAAACAAGAGGTTCAAAATGATAAAATTGAAAAAAATAAAAATATAGAGAGTTCCATTAATAATCAAAGTAATAATATACCAAAAGAGCTAGATATAAATAAAAATAACAAAGATAACAATATCATAAAAAATAATTTAGTTAATAAAACCCAAAAAGAATTTAATAATAATACAAATATCAGAAACACAAACAATATTACAAACATAAATAATAATAACAAAAATGATTTAATTAATACTAAAAATGATACTTTTAAAAGCAATAATTTAAATAAAGAGATAAAAAAGGACACAAACAATAATTTAAATTCTAATAATAATATATTAGATACTTTAAAAAATAAAGATAATAATACAAATAATAATATGAAATAATGCATTGCATATAAATAATAAAACAAATAAAGTTGAAAATATAAATGATAATAATGATATAAATAATAAGGTTAATCTAAATAATTTACAAAACAAAAATAATAATGATATGAATAAAGAAATAAACAGTAATATCAACAAGCATGAACCAAATAAAAATAATGCTAATAATCTAATGCATAATAATAATATCAATAATAATAAAACAACAATTAAAAACAATTTAAACAATAATATCAATAAAGATTTAAATACAAATATAAATAATAAAAAAAATATAAATAAATTGCCATTCGTCAAAAATTATAAAACAACAAATGAAGGAACTCAAATATCAAACAAAAAAAACAATATCTCAATTTCAAATAAAAATGTTGAAGAAGAAAATTATGATATTTTCAAAAGTATTAACACCAATAAAGATAATAAGATGAATAACAAACAAAATATTGTAAAAAAAAATAATATCATCAATAATAATACAAATATTAATATTAATAATACAAATAATTCTCCTAAAATAATTAATATTCAAGTAAATGTAAATAATGACACTCAAAAAGCTTTAATTGGAACTCAAAACAAACAGATTAATAATGAATTTAAAAAACCATTATCAGAAACACAGAAACAAGAAGCCAATAAAAAAGTAAATAATGAAAACAATGAAAGCAGAAGTATATTTAGAGAACTAAGTCAATTTGTTTCTACAACTGTGAATAAAATAAATAAGTATACCCAGAATAGAACAGATGTAAAAAAAGATTCATTTTTCGAACAAATAGTATCCAGTAATAACTTGGCTAATTTCAGAAATATAAATCCTAAACTTTTATTAAATTATATTATTTCTGGAGTGCCTAATAGATATCGGGGTCGTTTTTGGCTTAGATGCATAGGTAATCAATTAGCTATCACTCCAGATTATTTTGATATAAATTTATCAAAATATTATGATAAAAATGAGGATTCCAAAGAAATAAAATATAAATTACCTTTTCCATATTTAGGTATTTTCAAAGAAGATACCCCTTTGACTTCGGATTTATGTGATGTAATAAATGGCTTTACTATTTCTAGACCTGATATTGAATATAATGAAAAGATTTCATATTTAGTTGGAATGTTAATAATTAATATGGATAAATATCAAGCATATGTTTCTTTTATGAATTTACTTCTGAATCCGAATATAATAATATATTATTTAAATCCTGACAAAACTGAAAAAATTATGGAATATGGATATACTGATACTCCAGGAAGAGAAGATAATAATGTCAATAATCATAAAAATAATAACAATAATAAAAAAATTCCATCTATTATGGAAAAAAATTTAAGAAGAATCATTTTTAAACAGTTGTTATTCCACAATTTACCCGATTTATGTTCACATTTAGAATTACTAAGTGTTTTACCAGAAGATTATTTTGATGAATGGAATGAAACTATTTTTTGCAAAAATTTTAATATTGACATAGCAATGAAAATTTGGGATTTATTTGTGGTTCAGGGAGAAAAAATAGTTTTTGATGCTGGAATCGCATTAATGAAGGAGTTACAAGATGACATTTTAGATTGTGAAGAAAAGGAAGAAGTTTTGGAATTATTATTAAATAGCCAACTGAGAGAAATAAATGAAGTCAATGTTTTAAAAGAAATGCAAAAGGTGGAATATCCAGATTGGATCCAAACTGAAGTTGAAAATATGGCTGATGAAACAATCATTCCTATTTCTTTTAATAAAAATTAATTTAAAATTTTATTTATTTATTAAAAATAAAAAGGAATACTCATTTATATATTTTTTTATTCAATATTATTAAATGCAAAATTCATAAATATTTTTATTTTAGAATAGTTACACAATCAATTGAGCAAATAGAAAATGAAAATAGAAATGGAATATTTAGTCTTTCTGGGCTTTTAGATGGCAGAATTCCTTAATATTTTATCAAAATATAACAATTCTTGGTAAAAATTATTTATAGAAATTTAATTTGAGTAAATATAATAATTAAATAAAAACTAATGTTATCATTTTTGAATTTATTAAATAAATAATAAAAGAATAATTATAATATAAATGTTAAAAAAAAACCCATTGCTATTATCATTAAATGACAATAAATTAAATCTTTCTCATTTGTCAGAAATAAACAAAAACATAATTTATTTAGAAGATTTTGATGAAACTTTAATGCTAAAAGAAAAAGATCTCAATTTATTTTATCTTATATTAAAGTTGACTGACAACAATTCACTTACTATGATAGATTTTATTGTAAAAAACACTAAAAAGGATTTTAAAAGAAAAGAAATTGAAAGAAAAAAAGAATTTAAGATTTTTTTATTAAAGCAATTGTTTTTATTATTTAAATATTTATCATTAAACGAAGAAATAAACACAAAAAAATATTATGATTTAATGACAGAATTATATCACCTAATTTTAAAAGTTCATAATTCATTGAAAATTACAGAAAATAATGATATCATAGAAATAATAAGATATAATATTATAATAAGTTTGGATGATTTAATAAACCAAAATTATATATTTAATTCTTCAATTAATTTTTTAATAGATTTCTATAAAACAATAACTGATTGTGACACTAAACATGAAGAAGAAATAAAAACTTTAAATATTTCACTGATTAAACTATTTGAAACTTTATACAAGCATTTATTAAACAATAAAAAAAGTTTGCATTATTTACAAAGGTATAAAGATATACAAAATTTTTCTTTATTTAATATTATTATTTTTTATAATCAAAATCATGAAAATATCGAAGATGAAAATACAAAAAAAATAGATGACATCATTAATAAAATTATTTTATTAGTATATAGTTTTAATTCCAGTAGATTAATTAATGAAATGATATTAAACGATATCAAAGAAGGCTTCTTTGAATTAAAAAAATGGAATGATGCAGTAATTAAAAATATTATTAATTTATTAAGTAGCAAAATACATTTAATAAATAATTTGTATTTAAATGAAAAAGATACTCTTAAAAATGATTTATATCATCCCAAAAATTATTTTGTTTTTAATAATTCAAAATATAGTGGAATAGATTATAATCCCAAATTTGATTTATTTAATTATAATTTCACACTCTTTTTCTCCTTTAAACTATCAGACAATACTCAAAATTATCCATTAATCACATTTCTGAGTGAAGAAAATAAAAAAAAAGAAAGTGAAATATTATTAAATATATCTTTGCAAAATAAACGTATTGGGATATTGTTCCAAAATGAGCACCAAGAATTTAGTAATATTGAAATACAAAGTAATAAGTCTTATTTTATAATAATTGAATATTATAAAAATGATGTTGGTTATGAAAAGCTGAAATTAATAATAAATAACATGGAAGAACGAAAATATATAAACTTAGGATTAATTGATTATGATAAAAATATATTAGTTAAATTGGGATATTTGACTGAAAAAATAAAGTTGCAATCTTCATTATTAGAAAACTTGTCTTTAAATTTTTCAGGAATAATGGGCCCAGTATTAATATTTCCAGATATATATAACGAATTAAAAGATGTTATAGTTGATGATGAAAATGATTTTTCCTCTCATCTTAGTAGATTAAAAGGATTTTATGATAATATAATATATATAAATAAAAATTATGATTTGAACTATTTATATATTTATGAAAATTTCAAATTAATTTCTGACCAAAGATTTAAAAATGCAAATACTTTTTTAAGTGAAATAGAAAATAAATCTGGCAGAAAAGAATACTATATAATATCACCTCTATCAATCATAAATTCAGCTGATCATAATTCAAAAAAATTTTTAGATAATATAAGTGGTTTAAGAAAAAGTTGTAAAAATGATTATTTAAATACTTTTTATAACACTTTGGAAATACCTTCTAATAAAAATGAAGCTACTTATGCAAAAATAAATATTAATTCTTTGCAAAGTTTTGTAGAATATAAAGGATTACATATATTAACTTTAATATTGGAATATCATTATAATTTATTAAGAATGATAATAGATGATTCTCAATATGAAAATAAAATGTCTATTGCATATGATATAAATAGTGGTTTAATTCCTATAATTAATATAATAACAAATATAATTGTATTTTTTCAAATTAATTTATTTTCAAAAGAATTAGATACTTTTGTTTTTAGCTTAGGGAAAGTTATTAATTTATTAGGTGATATAAAAGCTTTAAATACTAATATAATTAATTGCATCATAGATAATCTTTACATATTACTTAATTTTTATAACGAAAATAGTGCTAATACTAAAATCAGTCAAATTGTAAGGATTTTCATCAATAAATTATTTTCATTATTAACCAATCCAAAATATTATGATAGTGATAATTTCGAGCAAATGAAAAAAGTTTTCAGATTATTTCATGAAATATTAATTAATAATTATGATTTAATGAATAGTGATACTTTTGTTTCAATATTACAATTTTCCTTCGTTTTAGACTTAGAAATTGATGAAGATGATGATGAAAAGGAGTTTAAATCAATGAAAGGAGAATATAAATCTTTAATAGAATTATTTATGAAACAAAACGAATCAATTGAATTCTATTTAGACTATTTAAAAAATGTTTTTCAAAAAAATATATCTATAAGAATTAAATATAAATTGATGAAAATTTATTATAAATCAAATGAAGTAATATCTGTATTAAGTAATAGTTTACATGAAGAAAAATATGATAAAATTGAAAAAAAAGATAGTAAAGATGGAAAAGACAAATCTTTTTGGAATATTTTTAAAAGTAAAAAAGATTCTGAAAAAACAAGTATAAATATGATAAATGGAGATGATTTAATTTCAAGGTATGATATTATTTTAACCAAAATATTAGCAATAAGATATCATAATAATCCTTCGAATGAAAAATATCATGAAATATTAAAATGTATAATGATTCAATTAATCTTTGAGCAAGCTGTATATTTATGCAAAATAAATTTAGAAGATAAATATTATTTTTTTTCTGAAGAATGTATATTACAAAAGCATAATGACATAATTCAGGGTATAAATACTTTAAAGGATTTGGTTCACCCAAAATCAAAATCAATTAAAGAAATGGCAAAAATAAGAAAATCAAGTCATATACCAGACAATTACAAAACCAATTATTTATCAGTTATTGGAACTGAAAATGACAAAAAAGATGCAGAAAGTACTATATATTTATTTGATAAGCTATTAGAAAGTAATAGTATATCCTTTTATGTTATTAAATCATTATTCTGTTGCCTTTTTGATAAATGGGATAGAAATGATAAATTTAATTTTTTTAAAAGTAGCACAGATATCAAATATGAAAGTTTCGATGCTAATTTTGGGAATTTTACAAAGAATAAAAGACAATTATTATCTGATTTTATTGACTTGCTAACTTGTATAAATAATCAGGAAACAATGAAAAAATCGATGAATTTAATTTTCTCATTTTTCAGAAAGTGTATTAGTGATTTTAAAGCTATAAAAGAAGATAAGAATATTCAAATATATAATATAAGATATAATAAAAAAAAATTTTATCATATATTTGAAAGTAAAGAAATTATGAATAAATTGTTTAATTTTTGTTTATTAAAAAATAATAAATATATATCAGAAGATTTATATGAGTCTTTATTAGTAAATTTAATTAACATATGTAATAATGTAATGGAATATCATCCTAGACCTTTTATATTTCATTTCATGAAATCTTCAATAAAAAATAAGGATATACAAGGAAACATTTATCCGATATTTAAAGGTATTTCAGAATATATTATAAATAATTTAAAAAAAGATTCAGATACAGTAGAAAAAGAAAAAGAGAAAGAGAAAGAAAAGTCTGAATCAAGTATTGAAGAAAGCATCAATAAAGGTGATAGTTTATTGGATAAAGATGATAAAGTAGAAAATGAAGAAATATACTCATATTTTTATTATAATGAAATAAGATTTGTAAAATGTTTAATTAAAATATTTAAAAATAATCAATTCGATATTCAGAAATTATTATATAATAATGATTTTAAATTTTTAAACAGTTTATTAAATTTAATTATTGGCTTTTGTTCAAGTAAAATTATTTATGATATGAAAATGTATATTTTTCATCCAAATAGTTTAATTCAAGATAGTAGAGAAAAATTATCATTTAATAGTAATTCTAGTAGTACAATGTCAATGATGACATCTAGTTCTAAAGAAGATGAAAAAATGAAAGATAAATATGATATTAAATTAATTCAATCTTCAGAATCAAAAATTATATCAAATAGAATAATATTTTTGAATATAATGGAATTAATTTATTTAACTATATATCTGTTAAGCACTTTTCAAGATGAAAGTGAAGCATATAATCAAAAAATATTAAATCATTTTATAAAAGCAGTCTTTGAAAAAATAAGTATAGATGACCATTTTATTACTTATTATCTAGATATATTAAACCAAAAAAATTATATTAAAATAGCCCAAAAAGAAAATATTCCAAATTCAATTTTAACAAAATGTTTAGAAGAAATGCCTTTCAAATATTATCATTGGATAGTAAAAAATGCTACTGTAAAAGATAATAGAGTATTTTCTATTTTATTATTTTTAATACTAGTGAAATATCAAAGTTTAATAAAATTATATCAAAAAAATAAACCCAATGAAAATAATCCCAGAATTGAAATGATAAAAAATGTATTTGCAAGCCATATTAATTTGGCACAAAATGATATAATTTCATTAAGTCAACTCATTGAAAAGATAAAAGATAGCAAAAAAGTTGAAGTTCTTTTTGAAAAAGAAGAACTAAATAATAAAGACTTTAAAAATTTTCATAGAAATTATTATAAATATTTAATGAGTTATATGAATAAATTTAAAAATAATGAAAGTTTTGAGAATATAAAAAATGATTTAGAGAAAAAATTCACCAAAGAAGAAGAAGAGAAAAAAAGTATGAAAATAAACTGGATAAATAATAGTGATGGTAATGAAAGTAATAATTCAATAGAAGAATCATTTTCTGAGATGAAATTAGCCAGGAATGACGAAGATTATATTTCACTTGCAAAGATGAATAATTCAGGACAGAAAAATTTTATAAAACGAAAAGATAGTTTTAATAATTATTATAAAGATGAAATCGATGCATCATATAATAATCGTAGTAGAAAGCAAACATGCGATTATATTCATACTATCTCAACAAATAATCTTTATGGCACTTATCAAACAGTTAATTTTATTGATGTGGAGGAGCCAATTCTATGTACCAAAAGAGATTTAGTTATGAAGGCATTTGGATATTATTTCTTTGACGAATATTTCAAAGATGAAAGATTTATTAAAATGAAAAATTATTTTATGCATTTGTACCCAACTACAAATCCGAGCAATAATTATAGTGGTTTTGAAAAGCAAATGAAAATAAATTATCCTAGTATATTAAAAAATTATTCAAATTGTAATAATTATTATCCTAGAATATTTTTAAGACCAGACCATAACTTCTTCAGAAATCCAAACTTAAACAAAAGTCACGAATACTTAAAAGTGAATGATAGTAATCCATCAGAAAGTAAAAATGATGATAATATTAAAGAAAATATTAATATATATAATTATATAAATAATTTAAAAGAAAATAGAATTTTGAATTTTGAAAATGGACATGGATTATTAAATCGAACTAATTTTAATTTATTTACTGCAGGAAATATTAGGGAAAATTTAGGTATTAAATATGAAGATTTTGAATGCGAATATATAAATAATAAAAATACAATACAGGGTAATATTAAATTAATCAGAAATTTCATAGTTTTCCAAACAAATCAAAATTTTGATTTTTCATTATATGAAACAAATAGTAAGTATCGTATTTCTTCAAGAAAAGAAGAAATTAATCAAATTCCTAAACAAGTAATAATTCCTATTAATTTAATTGAACAAATAATATTCAGGAATTTCTTATTTTATACTCATGCAATAGAGATATTTTTATATAATGGAAAAAGTTATTTTTTTAATTTTTATGGATCTTCATATTGCACTGAATTTTTAAATAATATAAAAATTCAATATGAAAATTGCTATATAAATAATTTAGGAGATATGTTTGAAATAATTGAAAATCCTATAGAATATTTTAATAAAAAGAAATATTGTAATAATTGGTTAGATGGAAAACTATCTACCCTTGATTATTTATTATTAATAAATAAATTTAGTGGAAGATCATATAATGATTTAACACAATATATAATATTTCCATGGCTATTAAAAGATTATTCTGATGTAAAAAATAAAAATAATTATAGAAAAATGAATTTAAGTATGGCTATTCAAGATAAAGATAATTTAGAAAGTATAAAAGAAAATTATGAAAATGATAAAGATTTAATTAAAAGAAGCCACTTTCAATATCACTATTCAAATTCATCATATATAAGTTTATATTTATTAAGACTAAATCCTTTTACTTATAATCAAATAAAACAAAATGGACATTTTGATTCGCCAGATAGACAACTTGAATCAATGCAAGATATGTGTATTATATTCAAAAACTTTAAGGAGACCAGTGAAATGATACCAGAATATTTTTTTATGATAGAATGCTTCTTAAATTTAAATTATAATTTCTTCGGAAAAAAAAGTATTGAAGTAGGAAAAGAGCAAACTATAGTAAACAATATTAAACTTACGAGTAATTTTTCTTCATTGTTAGAATTAATATTATTTCATCAAAATTTTATTAATTCATATGAAATCACTGGAAATGTAAATAAATGGATTGATATTATTTTTGGTGAAAATCAATTAACTTCTAAAAAAAATGTGGTAAATAGTTATCCTATTGATAGCTATGAAAAATATGTCAAAGAAGAAATCGACCAAAAAATGAATGAATTAAATGAATGCGAAGCTACCGAGTCTGAAGGTTTAACTAATAAAATAAAAAAAATAATTAAAGATATAAAAAGAAAAACTGATTATGCATATTTATTCGGTCAATGTCCACCACAAATTTTCCAAAAAACACATCCAATCTTTTCTTTGTTGAAAAAAAGTAAAAGATTAACAGCTAACTATGACGATTATTCTTTAAAAATAGATACTAGAATACTAATACCAGATAAGCAATTATTATATTTAAATTATAAAAATGGAAATAATAACCTATATGTATTAACAAGTAATAGAATATTGGTATATAATAAGGCATTAAAACAAATTTATTCCTTTGAAATAAGTAAATTTAATCAACCATATTTATTAAATATAGATGATAATGAATTATTCTTGAGATTTTTGTATCAAAATTTGATATTTGAAATTGAAGATTGTAAAATTTTCTTTATAGGAGGATACTTAGATAATTCATTTAAAATTTATTGTAAGGATAACAACGACAAAGAAACATTGTCACTTAGCATATTGACAGAAAGTCAGATAACTTGCATAAAGAAAATATGTGATAATAATATTTTCTATACTGGGCACAAAAATGGAAAAATAATGAAATGGAAATATTATTTATTATCAGAGAAGCCAAAAAGTAAGCAAAAAGAGGATTGCTCAGGTTTATCTTCAATTATTAGTATAAATAAAGAGGCAAATATTATTGGACATAAATCTTTTGTGCAAATAATTGACACTAATGATAATTTTAATGTTTTAATATCTGCAAGCAATGATGGGTTTATTTTTATCAGAAAAATATTTGATTATGAATTATTAAATGTAATAAAATATAATCCTTTTAAAAAATCTATATTTGATTTATGCTTTGACAAACAATTCGTAATTGCAACATATTATTATAATAAAAGTAATCAAAAAAAAATTAAAATAAATACTTATTCATTAAATGGAATTAAATTAAGTGATGAAGAACAAAATATTTCTTTACCATTTATTTTAAATCAAAAAACAGATGAAATTGTTGTTTTTATTAATAGCTCTATATTTAAAATGAAAATTACTTTTAAAGAATGGGAAGACCTATTAAATTCTTTTGAAAAAAATATAGATGGGAATGTAGTGGAGAGTGATACTAAAAAATTTGTTACTGAAATTAAGCAAAACATTCCAATTTCTTTATGCTATGATGATAATTTGAAAAACATTTTTTGCTTATTCAAAAATGGACAACTTTATAGAATAAATATGAAGTTATGAGTAATAATATTAAAAAAATTTATTGGAGGGGTTTTATGGAAAATTTTCATTTTTATTCACCAACTTATTTTGTATTCGGTAAAGACGGAGAGAACCAGACAGGCGGTATGGTTAAGCGTTTTGGAGGAAGCAAAGTCCTTATCCATTACGGAGGAGGAAGTGTTGTAAAGTCAGGTCTTCTTGACAGAGTAAAGGCTTCTCTTGATAAAGAGGGTATTCCGTATGTTCTTCTTGGAG
>JAJMZR010014190.1:0-13478 GCA_023807225.1 Epidinium caudatum
CCCAATCCCCAATCCCCAATCCCCAATCCCCAATCCCCAATCCCCAATCCCCAAACCCCAATCCCCAATACCCAATAAAAAATCAAAAATTTTTAAAAAAAAATATTTTATTATAAATTGTTAATTTATTTTTTTATTTATTTAATAAAATTTATTTAATTTTCATCTAAAATTATTCGATTTTCATTTATTTTCTCTTCATCTTCATCTTCATCTTCCTTTTCCTCTTTTTCTTTTTTATTTCCCTTTTCCAGTGAAATTATTGAATTTCTGTCTTCTTCTCCAATCAAGTTATAAAAAGCATAAGCTTGTCCAATTTTTAATTTAAATTCAAAAAGTAGGTTGATAATTATATCTTCCAAATCTTCCAAATTTGCAATTTTTTCTTCCCATAAATCAATTCTAGTTAAATCATAAGCTAAATCTCTATCTTCCTTAACATCAGTCACTTGTAATTTTCCTGCTAAATATCTTGAAATTAATCTCCTAGTAGCAGCGCCTAAATCTTTTATGGTAATTTTAGCTTCAGGATCCTTTTCTTTTAATAATTTGTTTGTTATTGATACTTTGAGATCTTCAGGTATTTCCATCTTATATTCTTCTTGAAGAGTATCAGCCAGATCTTCGAAACATAAATGTTCAAAAAAGAAAAATAAATTCATTATTTTATTGACAGATAATTCTTGTCCTTCATTGCCAAAGAAATTTTTGCAATCTTCTGAAAGTTTAAAATATCCAGGAGCATTGATTATTATATTATTAATTTTTTCTTCTTCTTTCATAACACCTTTCTGTGTCAAATAAAAAATAAGTAATTGAATTGAACCGAAAAATTCCTTGAAATCATATTTTTCCTTTTTATATCCTAAATTTTCGTTGTTCATCATATTTATATATTTAACAATTATATCTTTTTCTTGCTCGTTAAGATCTTTTTGAGGATATTTTAAATAAAACTTCGAAAGCATCTCAGATTTTGATCCTCTTAAACCTTCGCCCCAGAATGTAATGAAATTTAGTTCATCTTCTCCCTCAAACTGGCAAACTCCAGGAAGAAGGATTTTACCTAGTTCTTCTTCTATAGCATCATAATCATATACAAAAGAATTATAATCAGAATAATTTATCTTTCCTTTTTCATTAAAAATATTTCTTCCTGAAAAAGAATATATAACATCGAATAAATCTGTATATTTAGTTTTTGAAAATCTTTCATTAATTAATACGATTTGGTCACTTTTGGCATCTTGAACAGGTATTTTTCTTTTAATATTTTCAACATATGGATGCAATATTCCATTAAATTGGTTTCCATCTACTATAGGTTGTAAAAATGTATTTTGCCATTCTATGAAGTTTTGACATGCTGAAGCAAGATACATTCCATTGTACAACTCTCCATTGTCGTTCAAGAAACATATTAAATTATTATCAATTGTTAAATTTTGTACAGGCATTTCTGGACGACATTTATATTTTATGGCTTCTGATTTAATTTCTTCCCATGATTTTAAGAAATTATTAAATTTATGTTTAAATTCTGGCCGATTAATTATATCCATATTTGATAATTTTTTTGTTTTGGCATCTTCTCTTGAAATTTTAAATGAATAATTTTCAACCATATAATTTGTAAATTCATTGAATCCTGGAAGATTTACTAATTTTTTAACTGCAGGATTTCCAGCAATTAATTGATTTAATAATGGATATTTTTCTTTATTATTCATTCTTTTTAGCATATCTTCTTCAGTTTTGTATTTTGTCAAAATAAAGTAATTAAATAAAGGATAATCTTTTTCAGGATAAAATTCCTTAGTGGGGGGTACTAATTCTGTGACGAATGTTTTTAAAGTATTAATATCAAGTTCCAATTGTTTTTTATTTTGCTCATTATAATTAATACTATATTTGGGATATTCTTTTATGTATTCTTCAATTAAATCATCTACTTGCTTTTCAAACATTATTCTATCATCATCTTTTTTAAAGCATTTGCATTCATTTATTAATTTTGATAATTTTTTGAAAATTAAATTCATAAATATTTGTATTGAATTAATATTTTTTTGTTGCAATGACTCTTTCAAAAAATTCCAATCAAGTTCAATTATTCTTAAAATATCTGTATTTTTAACAAGATATTTTTTCATATTTTCTTCATTAATATATCCGATACAATAACTAAAGAATAAATGGCAATAGGATATGAAATTTAATAACCTATATCCAATATTCGACATATTTCTCACTTTTTTATTCTGATTTTCAAAGAAATCTCTTTCAATAGAGTTAAAGCCAAAAGCAGGAGTATTTTTAATAGGATCAATAACAGTTCTTTTATAGTCTTCTAATAATATATTAGGAATATTTTCATCAGGATCTTTCCACCTTTTCATTTGTCCTTCTTTTTGGGCTTTATCTCTGAATATTCTTAAATGACCTGGACGGATTACCATACCATGATTTGGTGCCCCTCCTTTTATTTTCTTTTTAGCCCAACCACATTTTTCTCCGCAAAAAGAGCAATTAAATGTCCTGTTAGTGGTAGGGAAACCGCAAGGGTCAATATTATAATAAAATCCACAACTACATACATAGCATCCACAACCATCTGGAAATGTTTTGAAATGAAATTCAATACTTTCTAAAGTTGATATATGTAAATCTTCTTTTATATCATTTCCTGGAATCAAAGAATTTTCTATTATATTAGTGCAGTTTTTACTAAATATTGACTTGAATAAAAATTCTTCATTTTTATTGTTAGCATTTTTGTCTAAAGAATTGACACAAAATCTAAATCCATATAAAAGTGCTTCAAACAGTTTTTGATCTATTGCTTTTTTATCATTATTAATTAATTTTGGTTTAATTTGTTTTAAATAAGTATCAGAATCATACAATAAAGATAATAATTGGCATAATTCTTCATTTGATTTGAATTTTCTGTCATTAAATAAAGATTTTATATAATTTGAAAATTTTTGATATACCTCTTTCTTATCATAGTTTTCTAAACCTAAATTAGATATTATTTTATTTATTGTTATACAAATAAATATATCAAAACTATCCTTCTTGATTGAATTAGCAATATCTTTGTTATTCAAATCAAAATTAATATTTTGTAAAAATATTTTTGATTGCTCTAAATACTTATTATAATCTTGTTCATCTAAAGGTAAAAAGAAATATGTTAGCATAACATCTTGATTTTTTTTGTTTTCTTTTTTCAACAAAAATTCATCTATGAATTCAATTCCTACTTTTTTAAATTCAAACTTTTGGAAATCTTCGAAATTACTGTTCATTAAATTGAAGAGCAATTTTAGAATATAAATTTTAATAACTTTTGCAAAATTTATATTTTTTATTTTTTTAACAACTTCAATAACATTTTTGAAATTTACTTTTGGTTCATTTTTTATAAAGAAAGCATATTTACTTAAGTACATTTTTACATATACAATTGAATATAATTTACATAGATTAATATTCTCGTTTTGATTTTCTTTTTCATTATTAGAATTTGAAATGGAATCCAGGAAATTTATTGTTTGTTCAAATATATTAAAAGATTCATCTAACAACATTCTATATTTTTCTTTATTGTTTTGCAAATAAGTTGGGAATATTTTTTTTAATGCATCATTGGGTAATCTAGGTATCGATTCAAAGTAAACACTTATTTTGCCTTCTAAAATATTCATTATCACTTCGTCTAAAATGACATTGTTTTGCTTATTTAATGTCCTTATCATTTCGGTTTTTTCTTCTTTTAGGATTTCGAAATTGTCTTTCATATAAAATGGCTCGCTTGCAATGGCATTTTCTAAAATAATTTTTATTATCTGAGAATTATTTGCAATGAATTCACTGTTTTCTAAAATTTTTTCCAATAACAATTTCCTGAAATCTTCAAAAGTAATTTTTATATATTCATTTAAAAATATATAACTAAGAACTTGATGGAAATTAAAGTTTTTATTTTTATGTATTTTACCCAATTTTTTTACTAAAAACTGATAAAATTCATTAAAATTATCACATATTTTTTTTTCCATTTTGCTTTGGACAAATATTGTTTGTTCTCCGAAATATTTTATTATTTGTTTAACATTTTCTATCGTAGCTAAGTTATTTAAATAAAAAGCATTAATTAATTTTAATATTTCTTGCAAGGAGAATACTTCTTTGGATCTTAAAATTAAATTATTTTCTAATTGTAAAGCATCTTGAAGTACTTCTTTATTAGTGTTTAACAAAACAAAGAATTCATCCTGATTTAAATTATAAACCTCTTCTTTTGATGTTATGACTCTCAGTATTGAATCTAATGAAAGGAAAAAGGCTTCATTGACGATAGAAGTATATTTTGGATTTCTCTCTGATATTTCATATTCGATTTGTTTTTTATTAATTATAGTTTCTATTTGTTCATAAAATTCTGGGATTTTCAAAGATAATTTTAAAAATATTTGCTGCAATGAAGTTATTTCTTCTGAATAACTTTCAACCCAATTAATATTATTTGCCAATAAATCTATAGTTTCCGCTTCAGTAATATAATTATTGAAATTTTTGTTAATTATATCGTTTCTTATACTAACCATCAAGTTCAAAAATCTTATATTATTATCCAGATTATCAATAATTAAAAATTTTTCCTCTTCATTCTCTTCTTCCTTTTTATTTCTTTTTTTGCTTATATTATTATTTAAGAAAAGAGTGTAATAATCATTAATTATTAAATAATCCAAGTTTCCTTTATCTTCTTTATTGGATTTTATAATATCAATAATTTTTATTATTTGAGGCTCTTTATTGAGTATATTAACCAGGGAATTATTAGATATCTTTAAATCATTGAAATATTTTTCTTTTTCTTTTGTCCTTTCCTCTTCAGTTTCAAAATAATTTCTTAAATTATTTTCATTATTTCTATAGTTTTTAATTAAATTTTCATTAACTGATTTTATTACTTTATCAAAGATATTCTTTATTCCAGGTACATTCAAACCAAAAACAATATCTACTTTATTAGAAAATTGTTTTTCAGTTATTCTTGTTAAACCATCATTATATACTATATCTTCTAAATATGATTTAGCTAATTTCTCTAAAATGGTCTTGTCTTCAAAGATTTGCTCCTTTTGAGCACATAATTTTTCTCCTTTATTTTCTAAATTAGTTTTTTCGCATTGCCATATTTTTTGCTCTAATGAATTAGATAATAAAGATGAGAAAAATTGTTCTTTTTCTGCCTTGAAATAGAGTAGATTTAGTTGAGATGTGTATAATCTTGTTAAATATTTCTTAATAATAGATATAATTTCTATTCCTTTTTCATCAAAAGAATTTTTATCTTGGAATATTTTTGTAATTATATCTTCTTCTTTATTAAGACCTTTTGAAAATAAACATTGATTAATTAAATCTCTTAATCTTTTGTTATTATAAATGAATGAAATTAATAAATCGACATAATTATCTCCATTAAGTCCCTTGTATGGTGCAATAATATTATAATTCATATAGCTAATAGTAGTAAAAATGCTACTACATAGTTCTTCATCTGGATTTACTAATGCTTTAAATAATTTATTTTGGTTCATATTCATAATTTTTTCTATTTTCAAATTTTCATCTCCATTTAAATTATCTATAAATACTTGATAATATCCAGATAAATGGGATAATGATTCATCAATGATTTTCTTTCTTATTTCATTTTGCTCCTTTAATGGCTTTATATCTAAATCTTTCAAATCCTTTTTCAATACTCTAGTCATATAAACAATAAAAATAAAAACTTTTTTAGAATTATTTTGTTCACCCAATTCTTTTTCTTTGTTTTCAATGAAATATTTAAGATAATTCATTAATGTTCCTTCATATGGCATAAATTTCACAAAACATATTTTATAATTTTTATCATTAAAGAAATCATCTATTTCTGTTTCTAAATCATTTTCACATTTTATTGAACTCATTATTATTTGTTTAATATTTTCTTTTTCAAGAGTTCCTATTAATTCATTATTAATACCAATAATATTTTTCATATCCTCTAAATTATTACTAAATGTATAAATGATATTTTTATGGTTATTCATTGTTTTCAAGAAATTAGAAATGTTGGAATGTTCTCCTTTATTATATAATTCTAGCATTTTTTTAAATGATTTATCTTTATTTTTTAGAAGTCCATTAATTTTCATATTTATTACCAAATCTTGAGGTAAAGTCAATGCAAATTTATTTAAAACAAATTCATTCATTTCATCTTTTTGTAATCCTTTTTTGTTGGCTTCATAAATTAAACCTTGAATTTCTTCTAGATTATTATTTACTAACAATTTCCCTAATTCATAAGGTATGGCTTTGAATTTTTTGTCATCGCATTTAACAACCTTATCCAATACTGACTTTATTTTTTCTGCTTCTTTAATCAAATCATTAGATAATAAATATTCAAAAGACATAATATGCTTTTCAAACCTATTTAAGAAAGGTGCTTCTTCATTATTAATTTCTTCAATATCAGCAGTAACAATACATCTAAAATCATTATTAACATATGCAAAAGTATTAGTATTTGAACCTACAGCTAAACGGGCATAACTTTTATTACTCAAAATAGTGAAATTTTGATTAAATAAATCATACATTGCAGGGTAAACTGAATCTAAATTTTTCAAAATTAAAATATTCCCTCTTTCCATATGGACTTGGACTTTATTTAATACTTTAAGAGCATATTCTTCTGTGTTTAAGTCTTCCTCAAATTGACTTCCAATATAGAAGTTGTACTCTTTTTTCTCATCAGATAATATTGATGATAATAAGAAGGTACTAATAGAAGATTTTGAAAAAACTAATAAATATCTACTATTTAAATCATTTATATTTTCTTTTACTCTATTTAAAACATCATATTCTTTTACAACTTGGCATTCAGGATACATTTCTTTAAAAATTCCTTTAAATACCTCTAAGGAAGTCTTCTTGTCATTTTCAAATTGTATACCTGAGAAGTTTCTTTCAATACTATCAACTGCAGTTTCAAGCAACGTCATTTCATTTAGTTGATTAGTTTTATCTTTCTCCACCATATTTCTTGAAGAATTTTTAACTAAATGATAGAAATCTCTATTACCATGGAAATCCTCTTTTCCATCCAAATTATGCTTTTGTTTTAAATAAAACTTATATTTATAATATGATTTTCCTAAATTTTCGAAAAAGTCTTTATATCTTATCGCTAGTTTTTCATCATATGATCTACCAATTGTTAATGAAGTCTCCATATTATCTTCTTCATCTGCCTCTGGAATTGAAATAGAAATACCTCTATTCATTTTAGCAGCATCTAAAATCCAATTTGATATTCCCACAAAAGCAACTTGATTATCCCCTGTATTTTGGTCATATTCCAATTCAGAATGAATAACTTTTAGTGGATTATTAGGTGAATGCTCTGCAAGACCCATTTCATCAAAAAATATTAATGATATATTATTTTTTTTATCTTCTTCTTTCAAATTGTTATATACATTACGAGCAATTTTAAAAATATTTTCTACTCCTTTAGACGTACTTGCCATTGAACCTTGATATGAATGAACTAATATTTTTGGCAAAGATTTAAAGAAATAGCTTTCTGAAACATTCCCTTGCATTGATTTTGTTATAAGTTGAACACTCAAAGATTTACTGCATCCTGGCTTTCCTACTATAAAAATAGGTACCTTGTTATTAATTGCTACAAATATTGAAAATAAATTTTCTAATAAAGCTCTATTTTTTGCAATACCCTTATTTAACTTAATATTATTTACTATAAATAACTCTTCCTTTTTTGGTAAATCAAGAAAATCTTTGTCTTCAAAATCTTTATCAAATTTTTTGAACAATTCATTCATTTTATTATGTAAACCAATTCTATGCTCTTTATTTGTTATTTTTAAATAATAACAGACAAAAATACTCAAATTAATGCCATATACCTGCATTTTATAATCATCTAAGCCATTATAAAAATCTTTATCTTCTTCGTACAATTGATTTTCATTTTCTTTTGAATATAATACTTTTCTTTTATTTAAATAATCATAGAAAAATTCATAAAAAATATTAAATCTTCTTATTTCTCTTAGGGATACAGCAGATTTGTCGTTGAATTCTCTAATATAATTTTGAGCCACTATTATCATATTACTAGCTAAATCTTTAAGTTTTTTTATTTGCTCATCTTCATCTTCTTCTTTATCTGGTTTTTTTTCACTTTTATAATATTTATTATTAATCGCATCTTTAATAATATTCCTAATATAATTTTCTTCGTCTTTAGATTCAACACTTCCAAAATCAAAAACAAAATTAAGTAGAGAATGAGGAAGTGGATTAACAGTATATACTAAATTACTTTCTTTCTTTCTTTTGATATCCTCTAATTCCTTTGCATTCAAATATTTAATTTGTTTATGTGCTTGAATAACGTCAAGACCAAATTTATTAGCATCTTTATTTCCTTTATTTTCTCTTTGCCTATAAGGATTACAGGCAGCAATGAAAACTATATTAGATGGAAGAGGTTCTCCTTGACATGTATGCTTACACATTAATTCACTTATAAGTCCCATTGATTTGCATGTATTAATTTCATCTAAAAATACCCATATTTTTGTTTCGTTGAAAAATTGGTTCGATTTTTTATATTTTTCTTTTATTTCTTTTTCCTTATTTTCAATTTCTTTTGCTTCTGGAATAACATTTTTATAAATAAAGTTAATTATATCTTTGTCATTTGTTCCTGCATGTATATTTAAAATTTTCATTTTTTTTTTATCTCCATTATTTTTCATTTCAGATAATTTTCTTATAAGAGAAGTTTTACCACATCCAGTCTCTCCCATCATTATAACTGGTATATTAGACCTTAATCTTAATAATATTAAAACCATTTTAACAAAATTATCAGGTGTGATAACATAATTATCAGTTATTTCTTCCAAGGAAATTTTATCAGAGTCTGTTCCCTTTTTAATAGGATTATTTATATTTAAAATTTCTTTTAATTCTTCAAGAAATTTTTCTTTTGTGAATTTGTTTTCGTCTTTATAATCAGGAAGTTCTTTTATCATGGAATTCTCATCAAAAGCTTGAGAATTTTTTATTGCCAATAAATCTTTATATTCTTGATCTGATTTCTTTTTATTTGTTATGATGCTAAACAATTGTCCGTCTCCTTCATGGAAGAATAACAAAGATGGATCTATTTTATTAAATGAAAGAACTTCATGAACGTCTTTGGCCAAATTATTTATAGCTTTGTTTATATCTTCTCCCTCATTATATTGTCCAAATAAAGTTTTATGAACTATATTTTGATCTTTTATTAAATCAGTAAATGCTCCTTTTGTGAAGTGTTTTGTAAGTTTAATGAAATTTTCTACTATTGGTGTTCTTATTAAGCTTAGATTATTTCGTCCACTGGTCAATAATGTGTGAGCATTAAGGAAAAAGTTTTGATTTAATTTTTTTAATTGAATTGCTAAAATCTTTATAAAGGAGTCTATTTGATAATAAGTAGGTTCTGGTATCTTTTCCTTGATTGAATTAAAAATTAATTTTTGGCATTCTTCTTGTGATAATAATTCTGCTTTCACAGATGTGGAGAATTTCTTCTTTTTTATAAAATAGAATCTTTTTTCAAAGTCAACTGGAGTTATATTTGGGAAAATTAAATCAAATTTATTAATTTTATTTTCCTTGATTGCCTTTAAATAATTTGCTACTAATTGTATATCTGAATCTAATTGATTTGGAACAATCAAAGGAGCCAAACTTGAAATTTTCATTTCTTTTATTGGGAATAAGGTTAAAATTTGGAATTTTTCAAAGAAATCTATAAATGTATTGGGTATTTCTACTTTTATAGGGATATTTTTAGGTAAAAAGAAAATATCTACATTTTGTCCATAATATCTAGTAATTAATATTGAAAATAAGAATTCCATCATTAAAGTAATTAGATCAGTATTATATAAATCTAAATGCAATATGCAGTTATTATCAATTTTCATATTTTTTAATCTTTCAATTATATCATCACGAGTAAAGACTCCTCCAAAAGGGAAATATATGTATTTTTTTCCACATTTTTCTATATCTTTTCTAATTTGAGTTGATTTACCAACTCCCGATTTATCAGATTTAATGATTTCAATATTATTTCCTTCATATTTTATAGTTTCAAAAGCATTTTTGTTTATTTCAAATACTTTTCTATATTTTTTCATTTGTATATTTCTATAAATGTCAGAATTCTTATTGGAATATAAGAATAATAAACATGAATTTATTTTTTCATCTCCTTTTGGGAAGAAATGATTTAATAAATCTAAAACAGTAACTTTTTGATTATTACCCAGCAATTCAATTCCTCCAACAACAAAGCATGACTCAAATTCACATTTTATCGCTCTATATAAAAATGAAGTAATTTCCTCACTTGTTGTATCTTTGTTACATAATAAAACATTTTGAGCTATGGGATTATTCCCAGTTAAATATTTATATATTTGGTATATTTCTTTTTCTAATTTTTCACATAAATAAATATAAACTCCTTGGAATTTTCCTTTTTTATCTTTTTGCTTAATAATTGTAGTTTCATTTATTTTTTTCAAATCTAGTTTATTGATTTTTAATACTTCAGACAAATATTTTGCACAATTATTTATGTTGTCTTCTATTATTTTTCCGCTTTCACTTGGTGCAAAATTATTTAATTCTTTTTTATATAAATCATTTGTAATATATTTTAAAAGATGAATAATATTATTATCCTTACTTTTAAAATTATTACTTAATAAATTAAATTGACTTCCATATAAATATCTTATCAATGGTATATTTTCATAGGCATTTAGTTGTCCTAATTTTAAATCTGATAAAATATTTTTTAATTTTTCTCTTATTTCTTGATAATCTTTTTTGGAATTATCATCATTTAAATAATATTCTTTTGTTGGCTCTATTATCATTTCTTTATCATTATTATTAATAATATTAACTTTTAAATTCATTTTGATTGTTATTACTCCAGGATATCCTTTCATACTAACTTCTTCTAAAATATTTGCTATATTAATTATTTCTGAGATAGTTTCAATAAAATATTTATAATCAGGTGTAATTTTTTTTGACAAAAGAGCTCTTTCTCTAAATCCCTTTATCTCTTCCATTTTTAGTTCTATTTGATTATTTTTTTCTTTATCTATATAAGTACATTTAAACCTTTCTGTTTCTTTATTGGATAAAAAATATGATGAACTATTAAATAATCCTTGGATTATATATTTTAAAGCTTCAGATTTATCCAAAGAAGCCTGAAGCATTCTAATTTGTCCATAGTTATTCACATAACTTTGGATATAAGCTAAAATTCCCTCATTTTTAGTCACATTTTCTTTTAATTTATTTATAATTTCATTATCATTTATTTTATTTAAATCTTCTAATTTTCCAATATTTAAACAAAATTCAATGCACTTTTCCATATCTAATAAATCATTAACATTAACATAATTATTATCGTTCTGGGTTGCTACTTCTTGCAAATTTCTACAATCTTGTATTGTTGTTTTGAATAAAAATATAATTGATTCTGGCTGTTTTTTTAATTCGAATAATATTTCAATTAATTTATTGTCCTTTTCTTTTTCATCTATAATTTTTAATTCAATTAATTTATCTTTGCAATTTCTAATAGTTTCAATATCTTTTTTTTCTTGTAATTTCTTAATTATATCTTTAATATCTTCACTAAAATTAGTTTTTGGCACTTTTAAATTATCAATATATATATTAACAGCAGCTGCAATATCAAAGAAATATTGTTTTTTATTAATCAATATAATTCCTTCTAATATTTCTTTTAGATTTGTTTCATCTTTTATTTCAAAAATAGACTTTAAAGTTTGTAATTCTGTTTCTATTTCACTTTCCATATTTTCCTTAGATATTCTAAAAGGTCTAAGATAATTCTCCAAAATTTTTGGGTCAATTTTATTAATTCCATCTTTTTCGAAAAGAAGTTTAAATTCATTGAATTTTTTCTCCGCTTCGTTCAATATATCTATATCATTTTTTCCATTTGATAACTTTGCTTCTGTATCAAAAATTTCGAGGTAAAACTTGCTTTTTTTCTTTTTATTACGAATTTCTGCATCTTTTAGATATTGTTTGTAATTATCATAATCATTTTTACAATTTTTATCAAAATAATTTAAATTATCTGTTTTTAAATGAATACAAATTTCAGCAATTTTTTTGATATCTTCCTTTCGAGAATTATAAAAAAAATCGCTAAAATCCCTACATACCAATTCTAATGTTTTAATTACTTCTTTAATTTCATATACTTTTTCTTTTAATTTATCGAAAATTTTCTTTGCTTTATCTTCTTGTGAAACATAAATGTAATTAAGCCTATCTTTTAAAATTTCTTCTAATTTAGTTTTTGTTTCATCTATAAAATATATACTTAAATCAGTAAATTTAATATCAAAATTTTCTATTTTTGCTTCTAAACCTGAAATTACCATCAATGATTTCGAAATATATACTGCTCCTTTGTATTGATTTGCCTTTTCTAATAATTTTTCTGTTACCAATCCTTTGTAAAACTTTAGTCTTTCACTTTCTTCTGGTTTAAGAAAATCTTCTTCTTTTATGATAAATTTATTTATGTTAGAAAATATATCACCCCTTAATCTTTGGCAATTTTTAATCAAATATAATAACTTAGATGGTTCCGAATTATTATTTGTCGTGAAAAATTCAATAATTATTTCCTTTATTTCTTTTGATAAATCTTGGTGTTCATCAATGACTTTCAGATAAATTTCGTTAACTTTCTCCACATCTAAAAGAACTTGGATATCATCTTTTAAAAATTTTTTTAAATTGCATTTTTTTTTATCAGACCAATAAATTAAATTAGCTATATCATTAGTAAAATTTGGACATTTTTCATTTAAATAAGTATTGAATATTTCTACAAATCTCTTTTGCATTTGATATATTGCTTCGTATTTAAATTCATTTTCTTGATAGAAATCATAAAAAGAAAATAATAGTCCAAAGTCTTTCATTTCCTTTATTAATGAAGCTATTTTTTTCAAAAAATTATGAAAATTATTTTTAAAAATAATTGGAAAATTAATAGCCTTCCAAGTTTTGAAAAAATTTTTTTCTAAAGAAGATATATCTATTCCATTTATTATATCAATTGATCTTTTACTTTCATAACTTTTATCATGAAAATATATGTCAGTTTTAATAAATTCCAAAAGATTTATGTTTTTTAATAATCCTTTTTTTGCACAGTTTACTCCATTCTGATGGATTAATTCATTTATATTATCTTTACATTTAAATGATTTATCATAGCTTTTATAATTTGC
>JAJMZR010014191.1:0-13456 GCA_023807225.1 Epidinium caudatum
AATAATTATAATTAAATTATATAATTAAACATTTTATATTTATTTTAAATTAATTTAAATTTTTCATAAAATTCATTAAAATAAATAATAAAAAATAAAAATAATAAAATCAATATAAATTAAAATATCTGAAATAATAAATTAATTTTATGAATAAGAAATTCGAAAAAAAATTGGGCAAGAGCAAAGAGCCCATAGTAAAAATAAAAAGTGTAGATTTTCATGCTCTTAGTCGTAAATTTGAGCATGAATTAGAAAAGAAATCCAAAAAAAAGAGAGAAGAAGAAAAGGAACGTAAAAAAAAAGCCTTCATTTCCATCACAAAAATAAAAAATAATAATCCACCAGTTACAAATGCACAACCAAATGATAACACTGGCATAATTCCTGTATCATCAACAGTAACATTCAAATATAATCCAAAAGAAGATTCTACTCCTTTATATATGCTGGGACAACATGAACAAAGAGAAAAAAGAGAAAAAGCACAAATTATGTCATTAATTAAGCAGTATTTTTTTATAGATCTTCTTGAATTTTTTAAATATTATAAAACCCCATATCCAAAGGAACCTTTGAAAATTTCTTGCTTTGAAGAATTAATGGACAATGAAAATAGAGATATGACTAATATTTGTTATTTAGAAGCTGATTATGATAAATGTTATTCATCCATAAAACTAATAAATATTAAAAACTTGGGAAGATATGACTGCTGGGAAGACAGACCTCCTGAGGAGTGGTTCGCAATGTGCCAAAAAAACGACGAAGAATACGATGGGACCTCCCCTATGTATGATCATACAACAGATAAATATATGTGGAACCCTGTAAAAGTTCTTAATTATAATCCGGAAACTCAAAGATATAAAGTTCGTTTTGTCCAAACTGAAAAAGAAGTAACCAGACTTTCCCTACTGTTTAAATGGGAAAATAAAGCAGAGTTTGAATTCAGGAAATATTTATGTGAAAAAAGAAGAAATCATGTTGATCAATTTATCCTTTTTACAAGATATGTAGATAATGTCCCCACTGAAATCGTTTCTACTTTAAGTTTAGAATGGGAGAAAAAAATAGAAAATAAAGTCCGATTCAATACTAAAAGATTGATGGACATGTTTAATTATATTTTCAATGAAACCAATCCTTCGTTTACAAGAGAACTAAATGTTATTAAACAAGACTATTTGAGACAAATGAAAAAATGCCGACTTTTATTAGAAATGCAAGAACCAATAAATCAGCCTAAATTTAAAGAGAGATCACTTGAAATTAAACCATTCTACAGAATTATTCCTACTAAGAGATGTGCTATCATTAATAAATCACCAGATTTTATGAGACATCTTGAAAACATTAATAAAAAATCATTCTTCGAAGATGAAAAATTTGTCAAAACTTTATTATGCGGATTTTTGAAAAATTGTGAAGATATGAAACAATTGTCTTTAATTCTATCAAATATTGACGAAAATTTATTACCTATGAAATTAGAAGATTTTAAAAGTTTAGACCAATCCTATTTTGAAAAAAGTTCTTCGAACCTAAGAAATATGTGCGGATCTAAATTACCTGGTATCATCAGATCCTTTGAAGAGAATAATGATAACAAAGTTAAATTAAAATATGACTATTATGTCGCTACCAAAGAAGAGTACGAAAAAACTTTAGCCAGAAGAGTCGTCATTTACTGCAATCTTATTCTAAAAACTAAACTAAAAGAATTAGTCGATAATTCCATCATTAAATTTATGAATTTCTTTAAAAGGTTCGGAGAATGCGCATATAATTCCAAAGAAAAAGAAGAGTTGTTCTCCAAAATTGGAACTCATTATTTAGAAGCATATAAACCACTTTTCCAAACTTCAATATTATTAGAAAAAGTCGAAGGAAACAAAAAGAAAAAAGAAAGTCATGTAAAAATTATATTTAAGCCCTCTTTAGAAGAAATCAAAGGTAGTTTATTGAAATCTTTCACTCAAATCAAAGATATGATTACAAAGGAAATAAAAAACTTATGTGGACTCTGCTTTAAACTAGTTGACATTGAAGATAAAAAAATATTTGTGTTAGATGACGATTATCCCTTGTATAAACAGGCTTTGGATGAATTAACTGAAATAATTGATAAATCAATTGAATTAGCCGAAAATGAAAGAAAAGAATATAATATCTTTATGGAAATATTAAAAGACTCTGTGGAAGGATATGTAAAAAGCAAAATAGGAGATGCAAAAGAAACAAAAAAGAATTTAAATGTAGACAAATGCACTGAAATTTTGGATAGACTCGATGAATTAACTGATATTTTAAATTCAAAAAAAAGTGAAATGAATATAAGATTATTTTTCATAGACAGTAATCAAATAAAAGAAGATATCAATAAACGTATTGGAGAAGTCAGAAAATTAATGCTCCAAAGAATGGGAGATTACTGCATTGATCGTACTGATGAATTAGAACAACAAAATAAAGAAAAAATGGACAAATTGAAAGAAGAAACACAAAATATTGATCAATATAAAAATTTATTCGATTTACTCGCCACTATTCCCGACTTTGTTAAAGTCAAAAATGAAGAACTTAAAAACGTAGATAAAATCCTGACAAAAATTGAACAACAAAAATTCGACTCTATTAAAAGAGTAGAAGAATTGTTTAGGAAATTACTAAAAAGTTGGATGATACCAAGTCAAATCCAAGATGTAGCCAAAGCCAGTTCAGAAAATTTAGAACTTAAAAAAGCTGAATATATTGATATTCTTAAGGAAAGTCAAGGTAACTTCAAAATTGAAATTTCAAAACTGGAAAAAACTTTCGATTACATATCAAAAGTAGATAATTTCACAGAAGAATTTGAAGGCAGGAAAGTTTCTAATATTATCCAAGATTTCAACGAGGCAGTAAATAAAGCAAAAGAGCACCAAAATCAAATAAAAAAAGAAATGAAAATTTTACACCCTGAAAAAGCCAAGGAGATCGATGAGGGGACAGAAGATCTTCCTGAATTTGAAAAACTGGGGAATATCTATAATGATTTCCAACCTTTTAAAATATTATGGAATGAAGATACAAATGTTATGATAGAATACCAGAATAAAGTAGAACAAAAGACTTTATTAGAATTAAAGGAACTTGTGCCAAATAACGATAAAAAGAGCACAAAAGAAGTTTTCGTTTATGTCAAGGACTTAGAAGAATCAAGAATAAAAATAGAAAAAGTCCAAAAGGAAAATCCATATGATACTACTTTGATAAAATTAATTGAGCAATTAAAACAAAAATTAACTTATTATGAAAGCTTCAACTGGGTCATACAATGTCTCAACAGTGCATGCCTAAAAGAAGACGATTGGAAAGAAATTAGAAGAATTATGAATAATAGCTCTATAGATGGAAAATGCAAATTAATTGATTTAGAAAATATGCATATAGAGAAATATCATGATCAAATTGAATTAATTAAATCAAAGGCATCAAGACGTGCTGGATTTGTCGCTAAATATAAAGAGTTATCTGCCAAGTATTCTTGCATTATTATGGAACCAAAAGATGAAAGAAAATTAGGATTAAGTAAAATTGATGATGTTTTAATACTATTAGATGACGTTAGTAACGACTTAGTAAATATTATGGGTAATCCAGTCACACAAAGTGATCCAAAATTGAAAAATGACACTAGACAACTTAATGAAAAAATCAAAAATGTCCAAATTATTTTAGAAGAAGTTATCAAATTCCAATTCAATTATTTGTATTTAGAGCCTATTTTCAATGCTGATGAAGTAAATAAAGCTTTAACCGCTGAAAAAACCGTTTTCAAAAAAGTTCACGAATTTTGGAGAGGCTTTATGGATCAGTTTGAAGGATGCGCATGGGAGCTTGCGTCATTTATGGAAAAAGAAAACTTTAACAATTTGAACAAAAATTTGAATGATAACAATAAACAATTACAAGAAGTCATTAAAAACTTACAAGAATATTTAAATATAAAAAGAACAGAATTCCCAAGGTTTTTCTTCGTTTCTGATGAAGATTTACTCAGAATTTTGGCCCAAAGTAAAAATCCTCTTTTGGTCCAACCACATTTATCAAAATGCTTTGAAGGTATCAACCATGTTGACTTCAACGAAAGTAACACTATTATAGAAAACTTAGTATCAGCAAGAGACGAAATTGTTCCTTTAGTAGATAAAATTAATGTAGTCAGTGAAGTTTGTCGTGGTAATGTCGAAGTCTGGTTAGGACAATTAGAGCAAAGTATGATCGCCACAATGAAAAAATTGGCAAAAGATGCCTTGTTTGACTTGGATAAAAAAAAGAGAATAGATTGGATAAAAGATATGGAATGGCCAGGACAATTGATTCAAATCATTGACCAAGTAGTATGGACAAGTGGCGTCGAAGCTGGAATAATGGAAAACAAATTAAAAGATTATTTGGATAAATTAGATCGAGAACTGGCTGAAGTTGTTGACTTAGTTAGAACAAATATTTCTTCTTTATTAAGTTTAACTTTAAATGGTCTCATTGTCATTAGTGTGCATGATAGAGATATAGTAGAAAAATTAATTAGAGAACATATTGAAAAAACCACTGATTTTGAGTGGAAAGCTGAAATGAGATATTATTTCCATTCACCAGATGAAGATAAAGACAAAAAAAAGAAAAAGAAAGATAATTATGTACCAATCACTGTATCAATGATTACCACAACATTAAATTATGGTTTTGAATACTTAGGAAATATTACAAGATTAGTTATAACTCCATTAACTGATAGGTGCTTTAGAACATTATTCGGTGCGTATAATGTTAAATATGGGGGTGCCCCCGAGGGTCCCGCAGGTACCGGAAAAACTGAGTCGGTTAAAGATTTATCAAAATGTGTAGGTGTTATGTGCAATGTCTTCAACTGTACAGAAGGTATTAAAATTCAAGGAATGTCAAAGTTTTTCAAAGGACTTGCTTCTTCTGGATGTTGGTGTTGCTTCGATGAATTCAATAGAATTGATACTGAAGTCTTATCTGTTATTGCCCAACAAATTTTAACTATTCAAAATGCATTAAAAGCACATTTAGACTTTTTCTACTTCGAAGAAAATGAAAAAATTGCAATTAGAGATACATGTGCAATTAATATTACTATGAATCCTTCATATTCAGGAAGAAATGAATTACCCGATAATTTGAAAGCTTTATTCAGGCCTTGCGCTATGATGGTTCCTGATTACTCTCTTATAGCACAAATTAAATTATATTCATTTGGGTTCCAAACTGCAAAAAGTTTATCCTTTAAAATTGTATCATGTCTTAAATTATCTTCAGAGCAATTATCTTCACAAAATCACTATGATTTTGGTATGAGAGCCTTAAATGCTATTTTAGTCGCAGCTGGTAAAGAGAAAAAAAATAATCCATCATTCCCTGAAGATAGAATATCATTACGTGCCTTAATTGATGTCAACTTACCTAAATTCACTTCCAATGACACACCACTCTTCTATGATTTAATCCACGATTTATTCCCATCGGTAGAACCACTTGAAACAGAGTTAGGCTTATTAGAAAATATGCTCATTGAAAAATGTAAGTTATTAAAATTACAACCAACTGAAAATTTCAAAAAAAAATGCATCCAATTAATCCAAACAATGAATGTCAGACATGCACTTATGATTGTCGGAAGGGCTGGTATGGCTAAAAGTAAAGTTATTCAAGCTTTAAAGCATGCAGTATCTGATCTACCTGTGGAAAAAGGATACAACAAAGTAGATGCCATAATTTTAAATCCTAAAAGTATAGAGCAAAAGCAATTGTATGGATTTTTCACAGATGCTAAAGAATGGAAAAAAGGTTTATTACAAGTAAAAATGACTGAATTATGTGAAAAGCCAAAAGAACAATTTAAATGGCTTATATTCGATGGACCAGTAGATACTTTATGGATAGAAAATATGAATTCCCTATTAGATGATAATAAAAAATTATGTTTGGAAGATTCCTCATCAATATTTTTAGCTGATAATATGAATATAGTCTTTGAAGTCGACGATCTAAAAGAGGCATCTCCCGCCACCGTATCTAGAAACGGAATGGTCCTATGTGAACAGGATACTATTTCAACTGACGATTTGATTTTATCTTATATATCTAATTTACCTGAAAAATATTTTAATGAAAAATTAATCAACCAATTCCAGGATAATTCAATATGGGTCACAAATACTGTCATTGAATATCTCTTTAAAGATAATGTAGAATGGGGATTACCATGTGATAAATTCCATTTGGTAAATAACTACTTAAGAGTGTTTGATTGCTATATGAGAGATTACAAAAATCCAGATGAAATTTTACCTGAAGAAAGAAAATTAAATACAAATAAACTCGATGACTTAATTATATCAAGTGTTATTTTGGGAATGCTTGGCCCAATAATAAAAACACAAAAATTACAAACATTTTTGTTCGATATGTGTTTAGGTAATGATGTAAATAAGGATTATAAATTGAATTTCAATGGTGAATTTTCAACTAATAAATATAACTGGGAACCTAGAAGAATTAATACCAATATTCATCAATTAGAAAATATATGGGACTTCGTGTTCTTGATTGAAACTGGCAACTGGCATAAATGGATGGAAATGCCTGGAAGACAAGAACTAAAAATAACAGATTCTCTTAAATTCAACGAATTAGTTATACCAACTAGTGATACTTTGAAAATAGCATGGTTAGTAACTTCAGTAGTGCCAAGTAAAAAGCATTTATTATTGACAGGTCCAACTGGTACAGGAAAGACTTTAACTATCATATCCACTTTACAATCTAATTATGATAATGATTATTATTGCTACATTAAAACAAGTATGACTGCACAAACATCAGCTAAATTCACCCAAGATGCTATAGAAAAAAAATTGCAGAAAACTTTCAGAAAATTCTCGCCAAATGGTGGTAGAAAAGGTGTTATTTTCGTCGATGATTTAAATATGCCCCAAAAAGAGAAATATGGTGCCCAACCCCCAATCGAACTATTGAGACAATGGATGGACTATGGTGGATGGTATGATTTGAACAGTGATAATAAAGATTTTGTAAATGTTGTAGATGTTTCCTTCCTTGCTTCCATGGGTTCAATTGCCTCTGGACGTACAGTTTCTTCAAGATATTTACGTCATTATTTAATTCACTATGCAGATACCTATAGCAAAAAAACTATGATAAATATATATTCAAATATAACTCAGTGGTTCTTCCTCAAAACCAAAAATCCTGGCTTTGGCAGTAATGTTACTAATTTCAAAGATCAACTAATTAATTCAGCAATTCTAATGTATCAAGAAGTATCCTCATCTTTCAAGGCAACTCCAGCAAAAACTCATTATCAATTTAACTTAAGAGATATAAGTAAAATTTTCCTTGGAATATCAAGAGGAAATGCCAGAACAATAAAAGACGAAGAAGATCTGATTAAATTATGGATGCATGAATGTGAAAGAGTCTTCAAAGATAGATTAGTTGATGAAAAAGATAGAACAATATATGATGAAATTTTGGGAAAAGTTATGAAGCAAGGAATGAGAAGAGAAAATAATTATAAGGAGCAAACAATTCTATGGGGTGATTATGTCCCAATGATATTAATTGATCCCAATGACCCTAAAAAAGGTGTTATTGAAGGACAATATTGCCAACTAGACAATCCTGAAATATTACAAAAGACTTTAAATGATAAATTATATGCATATAATATAGCCCCCAAAGGAGAAAACAGTGCAGGAAATTTAAATTTGGTACTATTTAACTATGCCATTGAGCATTTATCAAGAGTTTTAAGAATTATTTCAACATATAATGGTAATGCTGTATTAGTCGGTGTTGGTGGTTCAGGAAGAAAAAGTTTAACAATTTTAGCCACTTTTATCTACGGTATGACTTTATGGAAGTATGAAAGTGACTGGACTGGTACTTTGAAGCAAATGATGAAAGAATTAGGAAATAAAGAAGTTGTATTTTTAGTTGCAGATAACCAAATTGATGACGAGCAAATTCAAGATTTGAATAATATGTTAAACAATGGAGAAATTCCAAATTTAATAGATAGTTCAGATTTGCAGATTATTAAAGATAATATTCCTGCTGAATTTACAATGGGAAAAAAATTAACTAATGATCAAGAAACAATGACAGCATTTATAGAAAATTGTAAAGCAAAAATACATTTCGTTATATGCTTATCACCTATAGGAGATGCCTTCAGAAAAAGAATTTTAACTTTCCCATCTTTAGTATCTTGCACAAATATAGATTGGTATTTACCTTGGCCTGAAGAAGCCTTAAATTCCGTTGCCAAATTCTACTTGGATGGTACAAAAGAAATTGAAAAATCTATGTTTGATAGCATAATTAATATATGTGTCGATATGCAAAATCGAGTTATTTTCTACTCAAATAAATACTACCAAGAATTGCGTAGACATAACTACGTCACTCCAATGAGTTTCATAGAATTATTAAATATATTTAAAAACTTATTACAAAAAAGAACAATTGAAATTGATAAGGAAATAAACAGATATGGAAATGGTCTGATTATTTTACAAGAATCAGAAAAAACTGCCGCCGAGATGGGTGCCTACATCAAGGAGCTAGAGCCCCAATTAAAAGAACAACAAGAAAAAGCAAGCAAGCAAATGATAGCATTAAATGAACTAAAAGTTCAATTGGAAAAAGACGAAGAAATTGGTAAAGCAAAAGAAGCCGAAGCCCAAATTGTCAAAAAGGAGGCCGAAGAACAAAGTGCAATAGCCAATGAAAAGGCTGCTATTATGGAGGCCAAAAAAATTGATGCCGAATCAAAATTAAACGAAATTAAGCCTGATGATGTCTTACAAATTAAAAAATATAAATTAGATAACAGCATTATGAAATTCAGTTACTTCTTATGTATGCTTTGCTTAAATAATCCCAAACCAAAGCCATCAAAGGCGGATAATCCAAAAGACCCACCTGTTTATAATTATTTCGAGCATATATGTAAGAATAAACTTAATAAAATGAGCGGGTCAGAATTTTTAAAGTTCTTAAAAAAATTTGATTCAACTAAGATGCCCTTGGAACAAATGAAAGAATTAAGAGATAAATTAGAAGCACTCACACCCGAAGAATTTGATCCTGGTAAAAAATCACTTGCAATGAAAAATATATTTGAAGTCATCAAAACACATAATGAAGTCTTCTTCATCAACCAAGATTATTTACCACTTAAAAGAGCAGCTGAGGAAAGTAAGGAAAGATTAGACCAAGCTGAAGCTTCTTTGAAAGAAATTCAGGACAAATTAGCTGCAACTTTGAAAACTAAAGAAGAAAAAGAAAAAGAAATAGCTGAGGCAAAAGAGAGAATTGAAAAATTAGAAAAAAAGAAAAATCAATGTAGTACAAGATTGAAAAATGCTAATATATTAAATAGTTCATTAGGTAATGAAAAAGAAGAATGGAAAAAGAAAAAATTATCTTTAGAATTGTATGCTAAAAATATTATAGGTGATATTTTGATATCTTCCGGAATTATTTCCTATTTAGGTGCCTTTACTAAGGCTTATAGAGAGCAAATAATTTATGAATGGGCTAAAAAAATAAAAGATGATAAAATCCCAATTTCATTTGGAGGTGAAAATCAATCACCAAATGATATCATGAGAGGAATTATAGGAGATGATATGGAGATTGAAACTTGGAAAAGCCAGAATTTGCCAAACGACAATTTCTCCACAGATAATGCTTTAATTATGTCACAAAGTAGGAGATATTGTCTTTTAATAGATCCTCAAAACCAAGCCTTGCAATGGCTAAAAGAAAAAATCAAACAAGAAACCGAAGCAAGATTGGCTCTTGAAAAGCAGGGTAAAAAAAGAGTAGAAGAGAAAAGAAAAGAAAAAAGAAAAGATGGAGGAACAGGTGCTCACTATACTATAAAGCCAACAATGGACAATAAAACTTTATGTGATGTTACTTGTGATTGTGTTTATAAAGGACTAAGTTTGATATATGAAAACGTCGGAGAAGAATTAAATCAAAATATATCGCATTTATACAAAAAAGAATTCTATAAAGATGGTGATGTACTTTTTGTTAACATTAATCAAAAACCCATTGAAATTAGTGATAATTTCAGATTTTATATTATAACTCAATTACCAAAACCACATTACTTACCAGAAATTTGCGTAGCACTAACTTTGGTCAATTTCACTGTTACTGAAGAAGGTTTGCAGGATCAAATGTTGAACTATTTGGTCGAAAAGGAAGATCCTACTCTTAGTGCACTGAGAAAAAATTGCATTGATACTAAAAATGCTTCTGAGAGAAAAAAGAAAGAAATTGAAACTGAAATATTGTTCCAATTAGATGAAAGTAAAAAAAATGCCACTGAAGATAATACAATTTTAGATAATGAAAAATTAATTGATCAATTAAAACAATCTAATCAAACAAGTATAGCTATGGCTCAAACCTTAGTAAAGCAAAGAGAAACAGAAAATAAAATTTCACAAAAAAGAAACTTCTTATCACCCGTTTCTGTTCATGTAGCACAATTATTCTTTACAGTATGCGATTTGAGCTCAATAGAACCTGTATATCAGTATTCACTTAAATTCTATAGAGATATTTTCGGTTTGGCAATTAATTTAACACCTAAACCTGAAGAAAAGAAGGGAGAAAACAAGCCTAAAGAAGTAAAAGAAAAAGAGGAATTGGAAAGACTCGAAAGACTAAAATTAAATTTCAATTCAATATTATATGATAAAATATGTATGTCTCTATTTGAAAAAGATAAATTAGTGTTCTCATTTTTGATGAATTCAAAACTAAAAAGTATTACTATGACAAATGAAGAAAAAGCAGAATTTAATAAACAAATAAGATTTTTAGTCACCGGAGGTTCAGGAAAAGAATTCGAAACCCCAAATCCCACTGCCGATGACCCGGATCACTGGATCAGTAAAGTTCAATGGAACAGTATTTGTGAATTATCTCAAGAAATTGAAATGTATAAAGACTTAGATAGATCTTTTATTGAAAAAATAGTAGATTGGAAGCAGTGTTTATATACATCTTTAACTCCATTTGAGCAAACATATCCTGAACCATTTGATAGCTTGACTGATTTCTACAAATTGATAATTTTAAGAATTTTAAGACCTGATAAAACAGTTGCTGCACTTAAGAAATATATATCAGACAATATAGGTGAAAAATATATTGTTTCTCCAGTATTTGATATAGGTAAAGCTTATGATGAGAGTAAAAACAAAACACCAATATTATTCATTATTTCTCCAGGAGCAGATCCTTTAATTCTCATAGATAAGTTGTGCAAAAGAGAAGATAAAGATTTTGAAGATAATGTTAGAACGTTGTCTTTGGGTCAAGGACAAGAAAAGGTCGCATGTGATGCAATAGACAAAGCTCAGATAAGAGATCAAGAAAAATGGATTTTATTACAAAATTGCCATTTAGCCAAGTCATTTATGACCATGTTAGAAAAAAAAGTAGACGAAATAATAGAAACAGGTTCATCATTTAGATTATTTTTAACAGCACTTCCAAGCAATGTTATCCCAATTTCAATTATACAAGATTCAATTAAAATTGTAAATGAGCCACCAAGAGGTCTAAAACAATCCTTACAAAGAACCTTTAATACTATTGATGAAAATTACTATGATAAAGCTCCTAAACCAACTCTATTCAAAAGATTTGCTTTTGGATTCGTATTTTTCCATGCTCTGATTTTAGAAAGAAGAAAATATGGTCCTTTAGGCTGGAATATTCCTTATGAATTTTCAAACAGTGATTTATCAATATCTTTGGCTCAATTAAAGAACTTCTTAGAAGATTATGAAGATATCCAATATACTGCAATGAATTATATGATAGCAGAAGCTAACTATGGTGGAAGAGTCACTGATCCCGCAGATAGAAAACTTATTGCAATATTATTTAAAGATATATGCTGTAAAGATATTTTAGATGATAAATACTTATTCAGTGGATTGAAAGACTATCCAGTTCCAGCTGATGGAACATATAAAGAGCATGAAGAATTTATTAATACTCAAATACCACAAAATTCAACCCCAGAAGTATTCGGTCTTAATGATAATGCTGATATAACCTGTGCAATATCTGAAACAAATTCATTATTCTCAACTGCACTTTTGACTTTGCCGAGAACTGTTTCTGCCAAAGCTGGTATGAGCACCGAAGACCAAGTGCGTGAGAGAGTTATTGAAATTTTGAAAAAATTGCCAGAAAAATATGATGTTGATGATGTAAGAATGAAACATCCTAATAAATTGGAAGAAAGTTTGAATTCTGTATTGCACCAAGAATTAATGAGATTTAACAATCTTTTAGGAATTACCAAAAGTTCTTTGAAAAATATAAAAGATGCCATTGATGGAAATGCTGTTATGACAAATGAAATAGAAGCTATGTTGCAAAGTGTATATGATAATAAAACTCCTGAAAAAATCAGTAAAGTATCATATCCTTCTATGATGCCTTTCAGTTCATGGGTCAATGATTTCGTGAAAAAGATGGAATTTTTGCAAAATTGGATAGATAATGGAATTCCTACCACATTCTGGATTAGTGCTTTTTACTTTACTCATTCCTTCTTAACTGGTATTCTTCAAAATTATGCAAGAAAAAATAATATTGCTATTGATGAGCTAGTCTTTGAATTTACTGTTATGAGTGATATTAAGGAATTTGATTTGACAAAGAAACCTGAAGAAGGGGCATATATATATGGATTCTATATTGAAGGAGCAAGATGGAATTCTGAAACAAGATTATTGGATGAATCTTTACCAAAAGTTTTGTTGCCTGAAATGCCACATGTTTGGTTTAGACCAACTAAAAAAGATGAAAATAAAAAAGAAGTTGATTATTCTTGTCCTGTTTATAGAACAAGCAGAAGAAGTGGAGAATTATTAACAACAGGACAATCCACCAATTTCTTAATTAATATGGATTTACCATTTGATCATGATAAATACAATTCCGAACATTGGGTTAAAAGAGGAACTGCTGTTTTGTGCTCACTTAATGAATAAAAATTAAATATATTATTCCTAATAAGTTAAATAATTAATATTATAATTAATAATTATTATTATTATTGACCATTCTTTATGATTTATTAAAAAAATAATATTATATTAAATTTTTTTATCTATAAAATATTATTTTATCTTGGATTGATTATTGATAATTATCTTTCATTTTTTGAAAATAAATTTTATATTAATTATTTTTTTTTTTTTTTCACCTTTCTTTATCTTTTATAAAAAAATTAATTTTATATTAATTTTTTTTATATATAAAATTTTATTGGGGTTGGGTTTTGGGTTTGGGGTTTTGGGGATTGGGGATTGGG
>JAJMZR010014192.1:0-13274 GCA_023807225.1 Epidinium caudatum
AATCCCCAATCCCCATCGTAAATGATATAATGAAAATATTAAAATTTAAAAATAAAAAAAAAATAATTTAATTAAATTTTTTTTAAATTAATTAATAAAATAAAGAATAAATAGGATTCATCCCATCAAAACGAAAATTTGCTAAATCCTATAAAAAATATAATAATAATAATAATATAATTATAAAATATGTGTCTAAGTAATTAATTTATTCATCAGTGGATAAAATAAGAGCGACACCAGCAAGAATCCATTGAATGGGGTCAGTTTCTTCGCTCTCCATCTTAAGATAAGCAGTAAATATATAGGTACCTCCTCTTGCAGTGGTATAATATACAGGACATTCATAATATCCAACAGTATTTTTATTTTTCAATTCAACGGCGAAAACATGCATAACAGGAATCTTTGGATCAAGTTCCTTGTTGACCATCTCTGTCAAGAATCCTGGAGCATCTGGGTTAGAATCTTCCCATTTGGCACCTTGTAAGAACATACCAGTAAGATAGACACCTCCATCTGGTGGATAGTCTTTTACCATATCTTCAGTCATATTTGTAATTTCGGTCATGGTATCTAAGTCATCCAAAGGTAATACTTTTTGTCTTGCAGTGAATTGTTTGACTGCTGTGATGAATGACATAGGATTACATAACAAAGTAATATTAAGACATTTTGGAGTTTTTAAGTCAGAAACCCACTCATCCATTTGATCATGTCTCTTTAATAAGTCATCAAACCAGAAAGATAAAGGCTTTCTACTTGGGTATCCTGCGGCTGTATCCCATGATGAAGGTAATTTATTATATTTAATAGATTGCATCAAAGTTTCCATAGCATCTGTCATATTCAATTCACCATTAAGACCTTTTTCTAAATCTTCCAAAGATTTCAAGCACGAAGAGAATATAGAATTGAGTCTTTCGCACTCCTGGAAGGCGACGATTTCGTAAGGGGAAGGAGATTTTCCGGCTTTTTGACGAATAGTTGAAAGGGAATAAGTATTTTTTTCCTTGAGTCTGTCAGAATATCTTTTGATTGCTTCCATCATTGGGTCTTGTTTTGGCTTATTTCCACCACCTTGTTTTTTCTTATCTTCTTCTTTTTCTTCTGAAGCTGATGATGAACCTCCTTGGATATCTAATATTGAGTTGAAGACATATTGACCTTGACTTGTTAAGTATGAAATTTCTGCATTTGGATGTAAATAGAAAAGTATAGGAGATTCTGGTGGCAATTTTTCTATAATATATTTCATATATTGATCATAATTGAATTTACTTGGGTCTGGGGATTTGAAGTTTTTGGCCAAGTTGCATCCTGTTAATAATTCAGGTTTAATTAAAGTCTTAAGATAGGCGTTGTTGGTTCTTCTATCCCAGTTATCGGTGATGTGTCCTCCATACATAATTTCTCCATATAAATATCTCAAATCTTCATATGGTACTTTTTCATATTTTTCTAAATAGTTATTCAATACATCTGCACAAATTTGCAAGTCACCTTCATTGAAGTTATATTTAGTAGACCAACCAATAGCACCGAACTTTCTTCTACCGATAATCAAAGAGTGGAAGAAGCACAAAGAGAACAATATAGCTTTGAATTCATTCTTTTTACTACATGAATCAAGTCTTGCTTGATTGAAATTACCTAAAGCTCTTTTCATGTTTGCTTTAAGATCTTGTGGAGCTTCATTTGAGACTTTGATAGAAGCTTGTAAAATAGGCTCGGGAATGATGTCGATAGTGGGAAGCGGTGGGGGTTCGGAGGAAATGAAGCATCTGAAGTTAGGATCGGCTGTCTGAGATACACGCTCGAAGTCATTTTCGAATCTCTTAATCCATTTGGACATCAAGTGAAGGTTCTGTAGCATAATCCATTTTCCTTCTTTACCGCACTCTTCAAGCATTTTATTAGCTCTGTCTTCTTGACCTTGACCCATAGGAATGTTTATAAATGTTCCTTTTTCGATAGATTTACCCATTGTTGCACCTAATTCTTCGACGTTCTTGGTAGGATCGATACCAGGGAAAAGAACGAAGAATATCGGGGTTAAACAGCTTGTTTCCTTGAATGTTGCAGCCATATCAAATGTGGTTGATTCTATATATTTGTCACCCATATTCTCTCTGATATAATTTGTAATTGCAGATGTGATACGATCTGGTCTTAATGCTTTGATAACTAGTAATTTCTGGAATTCTGTCAATTTTGACATGGATTTTGGCATATCAGATTCTTCTGCCTTTTCATCTTTTAGCCATTTTCTCCAATAAGTACTTTCACTGTTGGAACTTATTATATCTAACAAACCAGAGAATATTTCTAATTCTTCTAAACCTTTTACATTTGCAATTTGATAATCTTTTAGTATTTCTTTTGTGGTAGCACTTACTTCTTCTAATTCACCTTTTTTACCTTCAATTAAGAAAGATAATTCTCTTGGAATTATTTTTCCGGCTTTTAATAAAATTCTGAATGTTAACAAGGTTGAGAATATCAATTTATGGGACTCGAAAAGACCTCTTCTGACATAGAAGAATGAGAATTCAGTAACAGCTGTAACTAAGTCATTAACTCTTTGTAATCTTTGTTGATCAGTCATTTCCTCATCTTCAACTTCTTCTTCTTCTTCTTCTTCTTTTTTCTCTTCTTTATTTTCTTCTTTCTTTTCTTCTCCTTCGCCTTCTCCTTCGGCTCCTTCAGCTCCTTCGCCTTCCTTCTTTTCTTCTCCTTCTTCGCCTTCTTTCTTCTCCTCGCCTTCGCCTTCACCTTTTTCTTCTTCTTTCTTTTCTTCGCCTTCTTTCTTTTCGGCTTGTTCTTTCTTTGCTGGTTCTCCTTTTACTTCTTCTTCTTTTGGTTTCTCGTCTTTCTTTTCTTCTTCTTTTGGCTTTTCTTCGCCTTCTTCTTTTCCTTCTCCGTCTTTCTTCTTCTTTTCTTCTGGATGCAATTTTATTTTCCATTTTGCAGCGACGTCTTTGATGGCTCTTCTAACGACAAAAATGAAAGACTCTAAAGAGAACTTATAAAATGTATGCAATTTGTACAATTCTGTGAATAAGAAGAAAATCAAAGAACCACGAACTGCAGCTGGGGAATATGCGTTTGAAGATTCAGCGATTTCTTTTTCGGCCTCTTTTGATTCTTTCATGGCAACAGTTACTTGCTCGGATACTTTCTTTGAATTTTCAAGTCTTTCGACCATCGGCTCGTTTTCCAATGGGTCACCTGGGGTATTTAAATCTGTTAAAATTTGATTTTCTAAATCACCTAATTTGATCTTGCATTCATTTTGCTCTTGGATAACTTGTTCTTTTCTTTGGGCTAATTTTGGTCTTTCCATCTTGACTATAATAGCCAATAATTGATCAGCCAGACCGTCTTCTGTGACGGCGAAGTTAATTAGACATGCCTCTGCTTGAATTTCTGGGGGATAATGTGGGTTAGATAATTTTGTATGCATAATAAATCTGAAATTCTTATGGATTTCATGTTGATTGTTTCCTAATTTATAGTATTTTTTCTTATAGATATTTCTACCGATGATAGGAGATAAAGTGGCATCAATCATTTCATCTAAGTTTTCCAAAACTACAGTTTTACCATCTTCGATACATTCTCCTATGATGTTTATTAATTTTTTATTGTTCATTCTTAATAAAGTAAGTCCATTATCCTTCTCTTTTTCTTTTATCCATTTAATACCTTGCAATTGAGGATCAATCATTAGTGACCATCTTTCAGAATTTGTCAAAATTGTGGCGTTTTCGATGGAAACTGGATCGGCGGGCAATTTTTGATTGTTCCATTTGGCCTTTTCTGCATCGTTGGTCAAAATTTTTAGAGGATCCATGGCTGTTTCACTTTTTGGTATTTTATTGGTTTCAATAAATTCAAAGAAAGATGCTTTAATTCCTTCTCTGTATTTTTTTGGGAATGGACCGCAATATGATACGAAAGCAGATGAAATCAAAATATCACCGATGATGACATCTAATTGAGCATTAAATTCTTGGATATTTAATGTCCAACGTTCACTTGATGAACCTAAAGCTCCAATGAATCTTCTGGCCAAAGATAATTTATTCTTACAATTTGTTTCATTAGTAACAGCATCATTAAGCTCTTTTTCTGCTTTTTCTTTCTCAGCCATGACGACATCGAGTTCTTCCTGCAATTTTCTGACTTTTTCTTGTACAATTTCTAATTTTTCTGTAGCTTCCTTTAATTCTATAGTTTTTTCATCGACATTTTTCTGCATAGGCTCAACGGTTTTAGCTGCATTATAGAATTCGTTCATATAGTAAAGCCATTTGAATAGAATATCGACACCTTTTGAGGCTTTGGCTGACTCAAGGGCGTTTTGCTCAAAGTTTTCTTTTTTGAAATAATCTGGGAATCTTGATACCAAGTTGTCGAAGTTTTTAGTGTTATATTTAAATTGCTTAATAACTTCCAGGAAGTATTGCAAACCTTCAATTAATTTCTTTGTATCCAATAACAAAGCCAAAATATCGTTCTTTTCGTTTTTCTTTGGTAAAGCTTTGTTGTCTACTTCAATTGGTATAAACTCGTTAATTTGACCTGCAAGCATGAGACGCATAGCGATAATGATATTCATAATTTTGTCTGGAGGTTTGGGTTTAATTTGTCTGACTTTATCTAAATCTTCTTTTTTAATTGATTTTGCCAAGGTCATACAGTTGTCCATAATAGGTTTGAATTTGTTCAATTCTGCTTGACATTTGGCACTTTCTTCTTCTATTCTTGCTTTCATTTCTGATACTCTCTTTTCTTCCTCTTGAGCTATTTTTGATTCACCTCCGACAATTGTTGCTTTTTCTTGAGCTATTTTATTTTTGGCTTCAGCTTCAACTTTTATTTTGGAGATTTCTACAGATTTGACTTCCAACTCTTTTTCCAAAAGAGCAATTGATTCTCTGGCATCTTTTAATTTGTTCAAACCAGATTCTAATTTTTGTTTATTATCTAAAATGGCATTAACTTTTTGTTTATACATAGAACCAAATAATTTCAATAATTCCAAGAATGATTTAGGTGTGATATAAGTATATCTTCTATCAGCTTCTAACATATCTTGGGCCTTCAATCCGACAATATTGAATGAAGAAGGCATGAATTTAACGACGGCTTCGAAATATTCTGCAGTGGCCATCTCTTCGAAATCTTTTTTAAGTTGTTCTCTGGCGACAGAGGTAAGAGCCTCTTCGGGCCATGGTTGGAACCAATCTATAACAGTACTGTTGATAATGGATGGGAATTTTCTTGCTTTGTTCCTCAAATTTTCTCCGGGAGAGAAGCACAAGGCTACATGTAAATTCTTTTTAACTCTTCCAATGAAGAAGTTCCAGACATCAGCCATTGTTTCCTTTCTTGTAGCAGCTTTACAGGCAGCTTTTACTTTATTATAAATTACTTCTTTGTCATCGGGACTGAATAAATCGTTGATATCGCCAGAAGAAAGTAAGTCGTTTACAAGTACCACGAATTTCTCGTCGATAATTTGGTTTTCGGTCAAAATGAAGAGTAAACCAGCATCGTCACTCATACCTGTAATATTATACATTTTTTGCAAGTCTTCTTTGAATGAATTTAATCTATAGTCACTTGATATGGTTATCATATAGTTGTTATATTGACAGATAAATGATGATAATTTGGATAAACTTTGCTTACCGGAACCACCGACACCGACTAGCATTGAGTGCCCCGAAGGTTGAGATATAATACGAGTGATTCTACATACATGTTTGACTGCATCATCGAATAAGACTAAGTCCATTCGTGTATTTTGGTCGTTATATTCACTTAAAGCCTGATTTGCTTTGTCTTTGACATCACTTAATTTATTTGCCATATCGTATACACTGTCTAAGTAACCTCCAACGAATCTACAGAAGATAATAGGCTCGGATTTATCTGTTAAGTATTTACCTAAATTAAATTTACCACCAAATGCAATTTTGATAACTTCTCCTCCGAGTTCTCCTCTCAAAGTATTCAAATCCTTAATAGATACAAGACGATCACCATATACTCTTTCACATTCATGTATCCATAATTTTGCCATCTTTTCTGGTTCTTTGAATTTTTCTACTGTTGACATTAATATACCTTGGAATACTCCAGTGATATGTCTTATGTTAAATTCATAATGGAAGTTAATAGCTGATTTCTTGAATTTAGCAAATACGCATTTGTGTAACTTAATTATACCAGCAACGAGACCTTTACTTAATTCTTGAATATGTGACCCGAATTGCTTGAAATGACCATCTAAGAAGAATTGGAAGATTGTTCTGATGGAATCGTCTGATGGGAAAGGAATAGAACAAATCCAGAAATGTCTTTGAAGTCTTGGATTTATATTGAATGAACCAGCAGTTGGGTTCATAGAAGCGATAAATTGAATATTCATGAACTCCATAAGTTCCATCTTTTGACATTCGTAAATATGTTTATAATCCATAAATTGTCTGACGAGTTCGATGGCGTTTTGAGTTAAGCAACTATCTAATTTTTGCATGTTCAAGTCGTCGATGAAAATTGCCATCAATTTTGGGTTTCCTTTTGGAACAAATGTTCTTTGGGAGAATTTTTCTGTATTTTGAATCAAAACACTTTGCATGACATAAGTATCTGAATAATAGTTGAAAGCAACTGACACATAGGTAAAGGAGTTATTTTTTTCATTTTTCTTTCTGTTTCCCTCGAGCATACCGTTGGCAATTTGAGTTTTACCACATCCGGCCATACCTATTAACAATGTAGGATGTCCGACATCTAATAATTTTTCCATCAATTCTGATACTGATACAGTTTCACTTGTAGGTACAGTGATATATTTGATATTTTCACCAGGTTTATATTCAATTTCTTCAATTTTTTTGGTCCATTCTTCGAATCTTGGATTTTCCTGGTCCATAATTACATAATAATCGAATACAGTACCTTTTGGAGGAATTTTATATTGTTTGAAATTTTGTCTGAACCAATCTGAGAAGTTCCTTTTGAAGTCGATACCATCTTTATCGGTTAAAATTCCACCCATTGACCATATGGCAGCGAAGCAGAAAAGTAAGTCATATCCAGGGTAAGGTTCATCTTCTCCTTTAATTTGCTTTTTGGGATCTCTGTTACGACATGCTTCCTTTTTATCTATATATGCTTCTAATATTTTACAAAATCCGATAACGAAGGTAATTTGGAAAACTAAGTCTACTATTAATCTGGCTGATTTCAAGAATTTTAGACATGGCTCTAAAAATGTATCAAAGTATATTAAAGTATCTTCTTCTATTTTTTTTCTGAAATTCATTTGATTCATCCATGACTTATAATAACCTCTCCATTGATATCCGTCATCGTCTGTTATGTACAAAATACCAGCACGGGAAACTGTGGCTTTTGAGGCAAATTTAAGATCTCTTATTTCAAAGAACATTCTCATATTAGGTTTTAAATCGATACGATCGTTGTTTGGTAAAGTCAAGACTTTGTTATCGTCCATGACAGAGTTCATATTTTCGATCCAATGTGCATCAAGATCTCCGTCTAAAATGATCCATTTTTGATTCTTGTCCTCGGCTGTACTCATAGTTTTCATAATATTTGATAAAATACCATATTTGAAGTCTCTTGTCTGAATGTTAATATATTTACCATATAAGTCGTTACTATCGATTGATTTTGGGTTAAGATCTTTTGTTTCTGTTTTCATATCATATAAGTCAAATGCTTTTGCTAAAGTTCTCCATGTGGCAGTTTTACCTGAACCGGCGTTACCCATAATGAATACTGAGTGACGAATTTCAATAAGTTCTTTCAGTTGTACACATTTTAATATAAATCCTGCTTCTTTTGAGAATTTGAAAGTGGGGGAACTGTCGTCATCCATACCTTTAGCCACTTTTTTCTCGTTAACGACATCACAAGCTTCTTCGACTTTTTTTTCGAAGTTCATATCTCTCTTACGTTCGACTTCGACGTTGGGGAACAAATCACCGATTAGACCATCGAAAATAGGAATATCATCTTGGACAATTTTTGGATAGTTGAAATCTCTCAAAGCTCTTTTAAGTAATTGCAATTCAGTCATATCTCTATCTGCTCTTTTGAAAGCACCGGCAACAACTAGGACAGATTTAATAGCACGAAGACCCCAATCGTAGTGCATTTGTTTACTAAGTAAATCTTGACATAAAGCATACAAGACGACGAATTTCTTTGCTAACATTTTTGCATCTTGGAAACCTTGGGCCATAAGACAGTTCTCAGAAATCATACCAAAATCTGGTACGACGACAGTAATAGGCCTGAATAAAGCTTTAAGACCTTCGGGTAATTCTGAACGACCTAAATAACCTGGATTCATTGTAATGAATACACCACAACTTGCATCTAATTGGCATTTTTTTTCTTCCATAATAAACTCTTTATCTCCTCTCTTTAAAGCATCAATGACACATTTGAATTGCATGGAACATACGGACAAGACTTCTGGTACGAGACGGTTGAACTCATCGAAACATCCCCATGAACCAGAAGCTGCTAAACCTTTGAAAATATCTCCCATACCTTTATAGTCCATTTGTTCTGAACAATTGAAGACATAACAAGCTTTACCCATAGCTGAAGCTAAATCTTTTGTTGTTTCAGTTTTACCTGTACCTGCTGGTCCGGCTGGTGAGCAACCCATCTTAAGATGCAATGCCTGGGTGGCTGTGACATAGATACGATCTGTTAAAGGTGTAACAACCAAACGATCACCATTACCTAAATATTCATATCCGTACCAAATTGATGCATCGCAAACATCCAAATGACAATCGTCTTTTTCAGAGTCCCAATATGCTTTCATTTGTGATTGCCATATGAAATCGTCTGTTCTATTTACTTTTTCTTGAATTAATTTATCAATGACATCTCTTGAGTGTGTTTCACTTTTGATCAAGACCATAACTTTGGCCATAGTTTCTTCGGTTAAGTCTTCCAAAATTAAGTTAATGAGATAACTTAAAGATTTTGATTGAACTTCTAATGCTTGTTTTAAAGCTTCTTGATTTTTTGCTAAATTTTTAATACCTGTCTCGACCGCTGAGACGAATTTCATTAAATCTGTAAGTAAACATGCTTGAGAAGGGGTTGACTCGATCCATTCTCTTTGTTGTTTTGATTCGACTTCTTTAATTGACCTTTTAACTATTGCTTTAAGAGTACTTCTCATATGAGCCAAAATATCAACTAAATAAACCTCGACTTTACCCATTAATGGGAATGCTGTATCAAATGGAATCTTTTCAATACCTGTTCTTGTGACCATTTCTTTTGCACTTGGTCTTCTATTATTTCCGCCATCTTTGTTTTCTTCCATTACTAATTTTTCCATAGCAATAATAATTTTAGATATATGTTTATTAATTGATAATGGATCATTACCATTAGATAAGACATCTAAAAGATCGACACTAGACATAAAGTAAAATCTTGGGAAATCTGCTCTTTTTCTTTCCATAAACAAGTTAAGAGCTTTTTCACATTTAGATAAACGAACCAAAATATCTTTGAGCCAGTCGAGTAAACTTCTTTCCTTGTCTTCGCTCTGGTCGGCGGCCCCCTCTCCCTCCGGATTTTCCTGGGGGGGCATAGGATATTTAGAATTTGAAAACTTTCTAATATTTTTTATGGATTCACCACTTTTCAATATTTCTTTAACTTCTTGATCTATTTTTTGGAATTCTTCTGTTTCTTTTGGTAATTCTCTTTTAATTTCATCAGAACCTATAAATAAGCTTTCCAAGAAAGTCCATGTCTTTTGGGTTTCACTTAAAGCTACCCAGACTTCATTTATTTCATTTAAGTCTTTTTTCCATTCAACAATACGCTCTTCATAAAAAGCTTTATATTTGTTTCTTATCATAGTTTGAATTTGTTGCATATTTTCTTCTAAAACGGCATATTGGTCTTCATCTATATGCATCAATTTAATATTTGGAACACGAGCATAATCTTTAAATATATATTCAGCTTCTCCCCAATTTTTATCAATTTCATCCAATTTTTTACCCATTTTGTCTTCTGAAGCAGCTTTATCTGTAATTTCTTGAATTTGTTCTGCTTTATCTTGGATTTTCATATCATAAAATCTTTGTAATTTTAATTCTTCTCCAATGACTAAATCAGGGGTGTTCAATTCCTTTCTGACATCGTCCCAATGACGTTCTTTCATGTAATCATTTTTAAGATATGTAATTAAAGGTACCAATTTTTTCCAAAGGTTAATTTCTTTTTGGACATAGTCCATAACAAGTGAATAAGAACCTAATTTTTTTCTCATTTGGTTATTCTTTTTAGTGAGTCTCTGTGAAATATTTTCATCCATTCCTTGTCCATCAATTTCTGGCCAAGGAGTAGCTTTGAATTTTTCGAATAATTCCTGGGTTTCTTTGATGAATTCCCACATTTGAGTTACTAAATCTATTTCATTTTTAGAATTTTCTATAGACTTAATGCAACCAGCAGTTTCTTCAGGATAGCCTAAATTTGTCATAATTTCTGTGTAATTTTGACATTTTGCTTCTAAATCTAATAATTCTTTTTTCTTTTTTTCGATATCTTCAAAAGCTCTTTCATATCCTAAATCGTATTGGGTAGCAAAATTTTCTTTTTTAATTGAAGGACCAAATTTGTTTAACTCTGAATAGAAATCTTTTATTTCATTTTGGTATTCTATGGTTTTGTCATTAATTATAGGACTAATTTCTTGGGCACTTGTTTTTCTTATTTCTTCTAGTTTTTGATGTTGTTTTATCAAATTTTCAATTCTATCTTTATGAATTTCTTTTGATAATGCTTTTTTTTCACTTATTTTTGAATCAATATAATATTCCATTAATTGATTTATAATTAAATCAAAGTTATCAGAGACTTTTTCTATTTCTTTGTTAGAATTTTTAATATCGATGACAACTTTGATATCATCTAAATTTTTTCCATTAGTTGATGAAGATTCTTCTAATCTTTTCATTTCATTCTCTAATTTTTCAACATTTTCTTTCAAGAATTTATCAACCATATATTTACCAACCATCTCGTTATTGGCTGGGTCAGTACCTGAGAACTCAACACTTATTGGAGATCCTCTAATATCTACTTTTTCTTTGTCTCCAATTAATTTTACTGAAATTCTGTATTTATCATTGTCTGGTGGAGTAAATGTACATAAATAAGTACCATCATTGTTATCTACTATTTTAGTTTCAACACTTTTAGTCATATCAGTTTCAGAGACAACACTTACTTCAAAGTTATCAAGACCACTAAGTCTATTTTCATTTTCATCATTTCTTGCTCTAATTAAAAGGGAAGTTGGAACTCCTGGAGTACCACCGGAAATGCAGGCGGGACCGAAGAAAATACTTTTTCCCGCATCAGTATCATAGTAAATACTAAATTTCATGGGATTTGTAGACAATTCTTCATTATCTATTTTAATATATACTTCACAGTCTTTTGTTCCTTGGAAACGAGTTCCTGGATTAATAAATGAGGGTTCACTGAAAACAGGTGTCATAAATGTTAATTTGGTGTCATCGATTAAAGTAGCAGTTGTTTGAGCATATTTTGAACCTAAAATAAAATAGACAGTAATATTACCATTGCTAAGTTTGCTACCATATAAAGTAATTTCTTGGTTTCCAGAAATTCTACCCATATTTGGCTCAATTTTTTTAACACTATAAGAAGGACCGACAATAGCTGATACACATATACCATAAATATCTCCAAACCACTCATTATTCCAACCTCCGAATAGCAATAAGTTTTTGGAATGTTGATAATATATCATTGTAGCATCTTCTCTTGGCTCTGGTAAAAGGTCTGAATTATTTAGCTTAACTTCTTGTAAATCTTCATCTTCCATATCACAATATATCATTTTATTTGTGGATTCAGCTCTTTCTCTTAGCTTGGTTTCATCGAACTCCTTTGATGTACCACCAAAGACGAAATATTTCCAACCAGGTCCACTTTCTACTTCTAAACCGCAATGATTCCATACTGGGAAGTTTTCCATCATCATATTAGTTGATTCCCATTCTTGAGTTTCAAAAGTGTATTTAACAGCTGTGTTAAAACCTTGAAGGTTATTCCATCCTCCATATATGTATATACTTTTGTTGTAAATGAACATAGAATGGCAAGTTCTAAATTCTGGATAAGTTGGATTCTCTTTGCATGGGACTTCACTCCATTTGCACTCTTCAGGATCAAATACCCATAAGTCTTTAAATATACTATTTTCATATCCTCTTCCTCCATTTCCACCGAATATATATACTTTTCCTTCATAACAGCAGGCAGAATGATTTGCTCTTGGGGCTGGGACAGGACCTTCTTTTATTTCTATTTTTGAAAATTTGGTTTCACTATAGTCAAATCTGTATGAATCCTCAAGTTTTCCTTTTTCTCCCATACCTCCGAATATAAAAATGAAGTCATCTCTTCCATTTTTTTTTACGGTTGTTGCTGTGTGATTTGTTCTAGGGCAAGGAATTTCACCTTTTGGAGTTATTTTTTGCCATCCATATGTATTTTTTTGGAATATATCTAAAAGCCAAAGGTCATTTGATGGAGCAACTCTCTTAATATTTGGATCTTCTAAACCATTAGTTGTACCACCGAATAAAATTATTTTTCCACTGAATTGGGTTAAAGTATGTCCACTTCTGCTTAGGGGCGCAATCTGCGGATCCCTATTTTTCCATTTCACCCATAGGACGGGTTTCACGTCCGCAAGTATTGAATTCATTTTATTTGTTATTTCTTAATTAAATTTTCTTATATAGATGTTTATTTATTTAATTAAGATACAAATTCATTCATAAATAATTAATTTATTTATATTAATATAAATAATAATATTAATTTAGTTACCAAATCAAATAATGCTTTTTTTAAAGATAATGAAAATTTAGAGCTTTATAATGATTTCTTTGAAGGTAAATTAAATTTGAATATATTTATTTTTAATAAATATTCAAGTTTTTCTGTTTTAAAACTTTTATCTTTTTGGTTTTTAAAAACATTTATTATTATATTATTTATTCTAGTAACTGCTGATTTTTATCTAGAATAAATATATTTAATAATATTAATAATTAAAGTATGAATGAATTAAAAATGATTATAATAATATTTGAAAAGAATTATTAAATAGATTAAATGGTTATTCAAATAATAATAATTCA
>JAJMZR010014193.1:0-13254 GCA_023807225.1 Epidinium caudatum
AAAACCAGAAGAGATTAATGATAAATCTATAGAAAAAATTATTGAAGAATTAAAAAATTATAATATATAAGACAAATTTAAAGGAGAGGAACCTCATGAATAAAAATAAAACTAATATCAATTGGTTGGTGACACTTTTTGCAACACTTTAATAGAAGAGGTGAAATTATGAATTATGCAATTGAATTGGTATTTGATGAAGAAAGCCAAAAAACAATAAATGATTTAAGAACAAAATTAAATGAAAATGGTGTACATGATGAAGCAGTTAAACTAAATCATGTATCAATAGGAGATTATAAAACTGATAATATTGAAGAATTAAAAAATAGAGTTATAGAATTTTCTAAAACAATAAAACCATTTGAGTTATCATTAGTTTCAGTAGGAACTTTTATGACAAAAGAAAATGTTATATTTTTAGAACCAGTTATGACGAGTGAATTAATAGATGTTCATAAAAGGTTTATTGAATATATGAGAGATTTTGATGGTGAATTAAATCAGTATTATGATATAAATAAATGGATGCCACATTGTACAATATCAATTAGATTATCCGATGAAGAACTATTTAAAGGAATTGAGTTGTTAAAAGAAATAATTAATTTACCTATTAAAGTAACAGTTGATAAAATAGATATTATCAATTATCCATTTAATCAAATTATGATGCTTGATTTAAAACAAAATATATCAAAGCGCAAGATATTATGATAAAACTAATTTTAAAGCAAATAAGTATAAAACATACTATTTTACATACTATTAAATAGAAGAATTAAGATTAAGTTAAGTGTTTTTTAGTGTATATGAGTTGACAATTAAACTGTTTTAAACTATTATAGGGCCTATAAGAAAGAGATTACCAACACCGACTAGGCCCTCCATTTTAAATTAATCCCTTAAAATATTTAAGGGTTTTTATTTTGCTTAATCCATTGTATAATTGTTATGTGAGGGTGTGATATTAATGATATTTAAATTTGAGGTATCTATTTTTTTACTTTCTTCTAACATTTTTTTATAATTTCTTTTTTTAACTAGAAATTTTTACCGTGTTTGCCTGATTTTAGGCCCCCCCTCGATAGGCTTCCTGGAGGGAGGAGGCTTAAAATGAGACTATTTCATAATTTAATTCATTAAGAATTTCTGAAAAATAAGAGATGGGATTTCGAGGGGAGATAAAATTGTGGGAGGCCTAAAATCAGGAAAGCACGGTAAAATTTGTTCCTTTTGTTTTTTTGGATATTTTATTTTTTTTTCATTTTACATAAATATATATCTCTTTAAATTTAATATTCACTTTCAATCAAATATTTTTTTATTCTTTTGAATAAACAATAATATTTTTTTAATAGCTTTAATTAATTATTTATTATATTATTTAAATATATATTCCGTAATCTTCATGGTCATGTCAGGGTAAAATTTTAGAACGTTTTTCCAATTTGAATGGGTGGACATGATTTGATGATAAAAATAGTTTTTTAGGGTTATTTCATTCTAAGAATTCGCCAAAAAATAAGGGGGTGGACATAACCAGCGGCGGACATGACCACGGAGAATACGGTAATAGCTATATTATAATGTTTACTAATCTTTTTTATATAAATAGTTTTTGGCTTATATAAATTAAACAATATTTAAATATACTATTATTTTTAATATTTTATTGTGATATTTAGTTTAATCTAAAAAAAAATTTGTGGAGATGATAAGGCGAAAAAGTGTCGAAATGGCGAAAAAAAGCAAAATGACGAAAAAATGGCCAAACGGCAAAATGAAAACATAATTGAATATAGGGAATTAAATACCGTATTTCCCTTAATAATTCCCTCGACGAGCGAAAAATGGACCTTTTTCATAGGGGGAGATTATTAATTCTGATGCTTTTTTTGGTGCTTCTTTAAATTCAGAAGGTATTAAGTCTGAAAGATATTTGTTTTTCTTTTTAATGGTTATTATATACCGTAAACCACACCATAATATCCCCCCCAAAAGCATTTTTTTTCATGAAATTTTGAGGGGGGATATAAAGATGTGAAAATAGAATTGAATGAAATTAAAAAATAGAGGGGGGGATAATAAGCTGTAGGGGACTTTATGGTGTGGTTTATGGCATTTTAATTCCTTTATTAATAAAATTAATAAGTACCGTATTCTTCGGGATATAGGCCCCCCTCCCATTCCTTATCAGAGGCCTCAAAATCGGGGGGGGCCTATATTTTGAAGAATTCGTTTTTTAATTTTTTTTTTTTGCTTTTTTTTTAATTATAATCTAGTTCACAAATTTTTATTAAATTTTTTCCCTATGTAACTATCTTAGATTATCAAATCATATTAATAGAAGAATATAATTCATTGTCTTCTTGTTTAATTTCAAAATTTTCATTTAAAACAATTTAATATTTCACAAAATTACACATAATATTAATAAATTAAAAATAATTATCTTTATTTATTTTCTGCGTCAGTGATTAAAAAAATTTAGTATTTTTAAAGAAATGAAAAAAAATTTTTTTTTTGGGGGGCTTATAATTTGAAGAATGGTCATTTTTGGAGGACCAAAAATTGGGGGGCCTATATCCCGAAGAATACGGTAATTATTTTTTTATTATAATATTTCCCTTAATAATCTCCCTCCCTAGAGAGTGAAAAATGGGTCATTTTCGTAGGGGATTATTGATTCTTTTTTTGGGGTTTGACAAATATCTTGAAGTGAGATTTAAAGGGGTGGGATTATTAAGGGAAATACGGTAAATATAAATATGAATATAACTTATACCTATAAAAATTAATTAAAAAAAATTTGAGTAAAAAAGTAATAAGTTAAATAGGCGTGGATTAACATATGATGATATATAATTAACCAATTTACCAAAAAGGGGATAAAATTTTAAATATATACAACATAAATATATATTAAAAATGATATTAATTACGAACCAGCATTTAAAACTTTTTGGCTGGTTGATAATAAAATTATAGTTTTTTATATTCATTTTTATACTTTCATTATCAAATTGCCAAAAATCTTTAAAAGTATTATTATGACATAAGATATGTGACTATTCGTTTAAAAAAATGGGGAAGATTTCCGATTTTTCGTCAAAGGTGAAATTCTCCTCAAATATAAGCTCTTATATGGAAAGACAGGTAAAGGATTAAAGACAAGCCCCTTGATATTAATTTGGGGGTCTATTCTTTAAGTTCTTGGAAATAGACACGAATAGCACACTTTTCATAATAATAAAAAAATTTTTCAAATTAAAAAAATTTAAATTTTAAATGTTTATAGATTAAATCTATCATTATGGACCCATTTTAGGGATTCATAAAATGGGGATTTGGGCCCAAAACGACGAATTTGCTCCTGGGTGGGTTGGTTGGATTGTTGGATTTTATCGGGACTTTCCATTTTTTTTCAAAAATTGTTAATACCGTAATTCTCTAATTTGAGCGCTCACCCAAATAGAGCGCCCCTCCTTTCTGAAAAAATGGAAGTCTCGGAATAGAGCGCTCGGCTCAAAAAACAACATATTTTATTTATATTTTATATATATTTAAAATTTTTTAAAGTTTATAAAAATATAAGGTAGAGACCTTGGGTTTTTTAAAAAAATGTGAAAATGGCAAGGTAGGTACCTTGAGAAAATCAATTCTCTAATTAGAGCGCAACTCATTTTTTGGAAAAAAAATCGAGCGCTCAAATTAGAGAATTACGGCAATTAAAAATCTGCCAAAAAATAAAGTGAGCATACGATAATTCGGATAAATTTATTTTAATATATTTATCCTCTGTTACTCAAAAGTTAATTTAAAAAATTTCCAAAAAAGAGGGGCAAGACTATGCAAAATTAGAATTTTATTTAATTTTGAAAAAACCTAAATTTTTTTGTTTATAATATTGGTAAATTTCTTATTTTTAAATTAAAAAGTGGGGGAGGACCAGACTATGCAAAAATATCAAAATTTATTTTAGGGAAGATAGGGGCAAAAAAAGGGGGACAAGATTATGCAAAATACGGTATAATGAAATAAGAATGAATAGCTTTAATTGATTTAATTGAGATGATAATTTTATTATAGAGTAGTATCATATTTTTTGTTTGAATCTGAGGAATATTATGATTTAATTGGCCAAGCATTATATGAATATATAATAAATAAAAAATACGAATTATTAAATAATAGTCTTTTTATAGATTATTACGGACAAGTGTATGATTCAAATCAATATTTTAATTTAATAAACTAAAGTCACATAATTATTCCACCTTCATTTTAAGCATATTTTTACGAAAAAAAAATATTACAATAAAAATTTTTGTTTTACAAAGATAAAAATTATTATTATTAAATTATATTTAAAATAAATTAATTTCATTTTATTCAAATAAATATATATATTTAGATAATAATTTTCTAAATTAACTGATTAAATAATTCCATTTAATAAAATAATTAGATAATTAGTAATAATTTGTTTATTAAAAAATATAGTTAATCTAAGAAATCATAAAAGAATTTCCTTAATATGTCATAATAGATGATTCAGTCTTCATTAAAAATTTTTAATTTTTTATTGAATATGCATAATTATTGCACCCCCTTTTTTTGAGTGTAATTTTAAATTTAAATTTATATAATTATTGCACCCCTGCCATTTTTGGTTGAAGAGAGTGCAAAAATTACAACTTTTATGGTTTATCAAAAGATTAACCTTTTATGCTCTCATATTTTTCCATAGCACGTATAAATCATTTATGAATATTCCTTTGGTAAAGACATAAAGAGTTAATCATATTTTAGAGAATATAATCTTTACTAAATTGAAGAATAACTATTTTTAATATTATAGGAAAAATAGATATTACATATACTACAATCTTATACATGCAATTGGTGATTGCATTTTTTATTTCTTTGAGTAATTTTCAAGTTATTAGCATACTTAAAATAAATTAATTGAATGATAATCAATGTTTAAAAATTGTACTATTTTACCTTTTGACCATATTTTTGATCATTGGGTATGTTAATTGGACCTTATTAAACGGTATTTTAAATAAAAAATAATATATTCATAATTTTTTTTAGAATTAAATTTTTAAATATTATTATTTTATTAATAAATATTTTTGATGTGAGTTGCATCATTAAACTAATTTTTTCTAAAATATATAATTATAAAATGCCCAGGGCACTAATTGATAAAACATTATATTGTTATAAAATTAATATATTTTTATATAAATACAACAAAAATAATAATTCTTTAGGCAACAATTATCATATATTATTAATGAAAAAGAATCTAAGAATAATCCTTTATTATTTTTATATTATGATGAAATGATAAAACATTATCAAATTATCTTATATAATCAAACAATTTCTATTATAATTAATATAACGCCAAATAATAATATAACAGATAAAAAAGGTAAAAAATATAATAATAAAACAAATAATAAAAAACAGAATTGATTTCAGGATTTCATCCATAAGTTAATAATATGAATAATGCATATTTTATTTTTCCAAATGATAATAATATAGAAAGTACTATTAACATTATCACTATGAACTAAAATTAGAAATATTAAAAATTCCTCCTCCAAAATAGCTGAAATCAGCTCCTAAATCTACACTAAAATTAATCCATCCTCCAAAGTCAACATTATTAAATAAAATAATTCTTGAAAAAGGAGCTTTTCAAACAAAAAAATCTCTAAATATATTTTATAGATTAAGACCAATATATTAAGATAATACAGATTATTTCTATAAAAAATATAATAGTAAATTTTATAATATATTTTGACACAATTTTAATTTATCTGAAGAATCATTTTCTTTTAAACTAATATTAATATTAAAATATTTAATAAAATTCAGAATTATTCGAAAATTGAAAATATATGATTATTAAGATAATTTAATTAATAATAAAACTAATTATTAACCCTTTATATCCCCACCAAAGGATTGGCCATATGATTTATGCTTATTATGGGGAAAAATTAGACAATAAAAGGTTAATAAATTATGTGAATATTCTTTAACCACTTAAATATATTCTATATTTCTATTATTTATTAAAAAGACCTTTAATATACATATAATAATTAACCAACTAAATATAATTAAATTACTCTTTATGATATTAAATCAAAATTTTTTCGATTTATTAGTTTTGATTTTTTCATCCATAATAAAGTTTATTAATCAATTAATCTTTTCTAAAAAATGAAAGATAAAATATATTCAATTTAAAAATTAAAAATTTAATATATATCTCTAATTTATCGTTAACTAATTTGCTTTTTAGTGATATAATATTTTTTATTTATAATGCTCTTGGAATTTTACCTTCTTTTTGTTTAATTATTTTTCAATATAAAAAAACTAAGGAAATATTTTTTTTAAAATATCATTATTAATATTGCCATTTGCCTCATGATAAACCCAAAAGTTTGTGAAAAATAAATATTTTAATTCTTTTAAATAGTTCATTGTTACTATAAAGATACAAAATTTATTTTATTGAATCTACAATTTGACGGTAACTTTCATTTATTGGCTTTTATATTTATATTAAATAAATGAAAATAGAAGAAAGAAAGTTATTTCTAATTTCTTCGGCTGATAAGATAAAGTTATTTATTTATAAAGATTCAATATAAAATAAAAATAATCAATATTTTTAATTAAATTCCACATCTCTATAAACGAAAAAATAATTTTTCTGAGTAAGATAAAAAATTTAATTATTATTATTGGCTTTTTATTTTTATCTTTTAATCTAACATATAACTAAAAATAAACCATTTTTAAAATTTTTTCCCAAAATTTGGGCAATTTAAATAAGGTTGTCCGCTCTTTTTGATAATTTTTCGGGGTTTGTAATTATTTAAATAATCTCTCCCATTTAAAATAAATGTATACGGGTAAATATTATAATATATATAAACGATTAGTAAATATTTTTTACAAATTATTAATTTAATTGCAAATATTTAAATTAATTACTATCCCATAAATAGTTCTTTTTTTAAAAATTGTGTTTTTAAAGGACATAATTAATTTTTAATAATTCCTGATATTTCAAAATAGAAATAAATATACCGTAAGTGACATGTTCTAACCCCCCTCTGTCACGATTTTTGAAGAAATTTTGAATGGGAGAGGTCTCGATTTTACCTTTTTAAGAATGTTTTGATTAAAAATTTCGAAAAAATTGTTTAAGAGGGGATTATCTGATAATTATATTTATATTAAAACAGATTTATTACTATTAGAAGATATTTGAAGACATTTTAAAATCCTACGATTATCTAAATTTTCATTTTTTTCAAAGGTAATAAAGATTTTAGCTCATTTGAAAATCATAGTTAAATAGATAATGCCCAAAATAAAGAATTATATGATTATTATAATGTGAATACAATTAATATATTATTTTTATCTCTTTATGATAATTATAATTATAAAAAAATGAAGCATAAACCAAACTTTTAATTTAAAAATTGATTAATCAACTAAATTATATTTTATTATATTTGAGGATACAATAAAATCACCTTCTAATAAATCATTCTATAAAACCTAAATTTTTAAGTCTTAAGGATTTTATTCCTAAAAAATATAAGTTTATTTGAAATTCTTAAATCTTTGTAGTAAATTACCGTATTCCTCATTTAATTGCCGCCCCTTTTTTTCAAATTTTTCCAAAAAATAGGGGGTGGGCATTTAAATGAAGTTTTGCATTTTCAAATAAATTTTACTATAATAAATTTTTTATTATTGTTAAATTATTATCTTATATCTTAAACTACCTATATTACTATTATTTGAAATTTTAAAAAATTTCATATTATTAAATAAGTTTTGATTTTCAAAAATGGGATGGGCAATTAAATAAGGAATACCGCATTTCAATATTAAGTTTTGAATATATAAAATATGGAATCTAATTTTTCAAATTAAATATTTTTATTATTTCTCTTTAACTTTTTAATTTCCCAATATTTCCGATATTATTTAAGATACTTTTATTAATTTTGAACTATTGGAAGCTTAAAGGTATAGGTAAAACTAATTACAATATATTATCTCTTTTAAAAATTATCCTTAGTAAAGATATCAATTCATTTTTTTAAATAAATTTTAGGTTTATATGATAAATAATAAATTAAACTTCATTATGATAAATTTTATAATAAAGAGTTAAAAATCTCTTATTAATATTTAGATTGAATTTTAACCTTTGAAAATAGAGTAAACAAAAAGATATTATCCATCCTGTAAATATATCTCCCCTATAAATAATATTCAAGAATAATTAACACTTTATAGTTATAAGAGTGTTACAATATAAAACAATTCAGATATAAAAAAATGCTTCTCTATAAGAAAAAAAATTACCCTCATGGGGGAAATAAGCCGGTTGATTTACTTTAGAAAATTAAGATAAATAAAACTTTTTTCAAAAAATATTAGAGATGGAATTAGTCGGTTTTTTTAAATATTTCAAAATGCATTAACCTTTTATGCTCCCATATACTTCCATTATTATAATTTTCCGTTTTACCTTTTCCTGATTGATAACATAAAGGGTTAATTTTTCAAAAAAATTTAATAATTTAAAATACCGTAATTCACGCCATAATAATTTTCCCTCCCATGTAATCCCCCTCGAAAAAATTATAATAAATGTCAATGGTCCCCTTGATATTCATTTATATTTTTTTCAAGGTACCTACGAGTATATGGGAGGATAAAAGGTTAAAAAAATGAAAGATGTACATTCTGCAAGTATATAAACTCTATATTTTGAACTGTTTATATAGAAATATTAGATAAATACTTATAATGTTTAACACCCAGCAAATAAACCACTATATTATTAGCTCTACTTTATAATAATTTTCTATATTATTCTTTAGTATATGATTTTTTTCTGGTATTTGATATTTTAGAGGTTCTAAATATAAATCATTATAAATTACATTTAAGAATGATAATTATTCAAATTTTTTTCTAATAATCTCTTCTTTAAAAAAAATACATGGATTTTAAATAAAATTGAGGTGAAGAACTACAACAAATAAAATCAAGTTAGTTAATTCATATATTTTAAAATAAAAACCTTTTTTGTAAAGTTTTCTTTTGAATAATTTTAAGTTTTTCCAAAAGAAGAAATTTCTCTATAAAGACAAAGGAAGGATAATATAATTTAAATCAATTTAAATATTCAAATTCAATTACCATATTCCTAAGGATATAGGGCCCCCAGAAGAGGTCCTATAGTTTTAGGATTTTCAATTTTAAATTTGATTAGTGTAAAAGTTTCCTTACCCCCTATATAACTTTGAATACTTCACTATAAAAGTTTTAATACCCATCTAATAGATTTCAATACCCCCATATATAAAATTCAAAAACATAAATATAAAAAATATAAAAATAAAGATATAAAATAAAATTTATATGTGAGGGGTATTAAAAATTATACCGGGGGTATTGAAATCTATTAGGTAGTTATTGAAAGATACATAGTGGAATATTGAAAGAGGGAATATGTAAACTTTTACACTAACCTTAAATTTTTAATCATCCTAATTTTTAAAAATAATTATATACTATAATAATTTTAGTTTAAAAAATTTTGGGGGAGGGGGCCTATATTTTGAGGAACATAAATTTTTTAGGACAAAAAAATTGGGGGCTTATAATAAGGGTCCTATATCCCGAGAAATACATCATTATAATTAAAAGATAATTTATTATTTAATGAAAATATATAAATATAAAAATAACTTGATATCTTATTAACAAATATAGTGTGTGCAAATTATTTTTTGACATACATTTTATTAAATAAAAAAATGGGGATTGGGAATTTAGACGCAGGGGGGGCCTAGTAATTCCCTGATGCTAAAATCCCCGGCCAATCCCCACATTTTATTTTTTCCATTAATTTATTTTTTTTCATATTCTCAATTTTTCAAAAAATGGTTTGTAAATTTCATTCATTTTGGAAAAAATTTTCAAATTTAAATAATTGAAAGGAGAGAGCAGATTCGGGGATTCTGTTTGCACATTTAGTGTTCGAGGGGGAAATTCTGGGTTTTTGTACCCCAATCTGCCCGGGCCCTTCCCGCCCTTTTCGAGCCGGAGGGGCCGGAAATGATCAAAAATCCTATTCATTTTGGAAAAGTGCCGTCAAGTTCGCGGGTTCGAATCCGAATACCCCCGATATCAGGTGCGGCTTTGGTAGATGGAAAAGTATGATGAAAAAATGCACCCTCGGTTCCCTATATTATATTCACCGTTTTTTGAGGAAATCCGAAAAAAAATTCCAGACATTTTTCATTTTTTATAATTTACTTAATTTAATGGGGTTTAAATATTAGATATTAAATATTAAACTAAATTAATTACTTCTTCAACCTCAGCTAATCTATTTTCAAGTTTTTTCAGTCTTTCTTCATTCTTATCCAATCTTGTATGGCCATTTTCCTTTTCACTTTATCTATCAAATTGTAGTATCAAAAAAATCAAAACTTTTTCTTTTTTTCTTTTTAAATTGTTTTTCGCATAAATCAATAAAAATATTATTGAAATCATCGCCCTTTATATCTAGAATCAACTTCAATTGGCCGAGGGTCAAGCAAATTCTATTTTTATCAATGTTGTGGAGGGAAACACTTGGGTATTTATTTTTTACATCCTCTTCTTTCATTTTCTGGAAAAAAAATTTTTTTTTGGATAATTTATAATTAATTATTTTTAATGGGGATTAGGGATTGGGGAGATGTATTCAAAAATGCAAAATCAAAAAAGATTCACCATGGGGATTTTTTTATTTAAATTTAAATTTTGCGGAAACTGAAATTTTCAGTTTCCGGTCCCCTTTTTCGGTAAATAAAAAAAATTAGAATGAGGAATTAAAAATCCCTTCCGTAGTATTCAAGGGTAGTAGGCACCCTTTAATACTAGCCACCCCACAGGGAGCTCTCAAATACTCCATCACCTCAAAAATAAAAAATACGGATGAAATCGGAAGACAATGAATTGGTGGATTTTCATTATATAAATGGAGAAGGAATTGAAAATGAAATAGAATTATTCCATGAACAGTGTAAATCTCCTTATGATCGGCATTTATTAAATTTCTTAAGTTTTTATGAAAATAAAATCAAAGAAGCAAAAAAAAAAGGAATGAAATGGAAATGGCAAAAAGACAAAAAGAAGACAAAAACATCAAAATAATCAAAGATGAAATTGCAAATCAAAGAATAAGATTAATTCTGCAAAGAAAAGAAGAACTGGAGCGTAGAATTACCACAAAAGAGGGAGGAAAGCTAAATCGTTTATATTTTTTAAAAAAGCCCTTTCACGTTCGGGGGGAATTTTTCCAAAATTTTGGAGAAAATAAAATTTCTCCTTAAGTATAAGGCCATATGTCTAAATGGGGTACTGGAATAAAGATAAAGACCCTAAAAATAATTTAGGGGGGTCATTCCTTTAGTTATTGGAAAGTGAATGTGTAAGAACATTTTTCCGTCCGTATTAAAGAAATTTAAAAAATTCATTAATTTTTAAATTTAGAATGCAAGTAATTTTTTTTGAGGGAGGGGACTGGACTACGGCTCAAAAAAGGCTGTTTTTGAATGATATGATTTTCAATTTTCGTCAAAAATTGGGGGGGCAAGACAAAAGGGTTTTACGGTATTTTTACTATTTTTTTGACCATTATTATTCATTTTTTCTTGGTCCTGCACAATAGCAACCAACTTTAATTGAAAAATAATCATCATTATTTGTTTTTGCAATAGTAAAAGTTTCGGAATTTTGTATGGCTTTTTTATTTTTTTTCCTGAATTTGATAAATTCTTCATGAAATTTTTGTACCGAATCATATTCATAGTTTTTTGAGTTTAAAAGATAATTTGCTTCCAAAGAGGTCAAATTCTTCCCTTTAATTATATCTAATAAAAATTTGTTTTCAAAAAATATTCCACTTTCTTCGGCAAAAACTTTTTTTTTTGATTTGGTAAATTCATCCATATTTAAAAAAAAATTTTTGTTGCCTCTTTTCAAACGTGAAATAACATGCATAAGTTCTTGCATTAAGGTAAACAGTGTTATAAAAGAATTTTTAACTTTATAGGAGAAACCGTAATATTGTTTATTTATTATTATAGTTCCATCATATAATGTCATTCCAAATCGTTGTAAATCCATGTGCATAAAATAAATATCATTGCATTGAAAGAATCTATTTATTAAAGCTTTAATTTCTTTCTCACTAACTTTAATATCATATAATTCATCTAGCACTTCTTGGTATATTTTTAATACTACAGGGCTTATTAATATTTCATAAAAAGCATTCCAATCATACATTTTATCAGTTTTTTTATTATATAATAAGGAATTATTATATTCTGAATCATTCAAAAACATTCCAAATTCATCAATTGTTTTGAATTTAGATTCAACCTCATTTAAGTTTTTTATTTTTAGTTCTTTTATTTTGTTCTCATCAGACAATAAAGTTAATATTAAATCTTTTCTATAAGTTTTTTGAAGTTCATTCACACATGATTTTAAACCGAATTCATCATCAATAGTTGGTCCTTTAACTTCATTTAATAATAATAGTATTTTTTTGAGTATTTTTAGATTAAGTTTACTATACTTTATTTTCACCGATTTAATTCCTTTTTTAAATAAATTAAAAAATTGCCTATCAGAGATTTTTGAAGGAAATTCAATTCCAAAATCAGAATAATTATTTGTGTCATTTGATTTTATATTTGGCATGATATCTAAGGTATTTATTAAATCTTTCATAGAAGCTCCTTTGATTGATTCGAAATTTTCGAATATTTTTTTTTTTTCTTGTGACTTTATTTCACCAAAATTTGATAATAAATAATATTCTTTGGAATTGCTTTTTTTATTCTTATTTGTATTTTTTCCTGGAAACTTTGATTTCTTTTTCTCACTTTTGAATTTTTTCCCCATAATTTCAGATTAAATAAATTATAAAAATACTTTTTATAAGATTTTTATCAAATAAATTATTTGATTATCGGATGATTAGATTATTTATTATTGTTAAATAAATAAAGTAATTATTAAAATTTATATTATTTTTTATTATTATATAATTTAATTATATTTTATTTTTAATAATATATTTAATTAATTGGGGATTGGGGATTGGGGATTGGG
>JAJMZR010014194.1:0-13243 GCA_023807225.1 Epidinium caudatum
ATCCCCAATCCCCAATCCCCAAAATAAATTAATAATTTAAAAATAAATTTGAATTTAATAATTTTGTCGTCAGGATGGGAACAAATTTAATTATTTAAATTATATAAAATAATAATAATATATTAAAATATATTAAATTTTCTTTATCTTAAAATTCTTGTTGAAAATTATCACTTGATTTTCTCTTATTTTTTTTCTTATTCTTTCTTTTTTGAAGACCTTGATTTCTCGATAAATTAATTTTAGTAATTTTCAACTTTTCATCACATTCGAGTATATCATAAAAATCTAAAACAAAATTTTGAGTTAATTTTATATTATCTTTTAATTCCTCCATTATTTCTTCATAGTTTTTGGAATCTAAAAATTCTTTATCCCATATATCATTTCTCACTTCCAAAATTTCAAAAATAGTTATATCCTTATGGAAAACTTCATCATCCCTTTTTCCACAAATATATCTACAAATTAATTTTCTTAAGGCTTTTCCTAAAATTAATTTTGTTAGCTTTGATTTTTTTTCAATATTTTCTAACAATTCGATATATTTTTTAGAGTCATCTTTGTTTATTTGCTCTTTATATCTTTTATTTAAATTATTTTTGAATTCTTCAAAGCATTGTAATTCAATATATTCATAAACTTCTATTAATTGACTTATTTTTATATTTGGTATATTTTTAAATAAATTTATACAACTAGTGCTTAATTGGATATGATTAGGAAGTTTCGGAATTATATTATCATTTATATTTTCATTTACTTTAAATGATTTATTATGTAAATAAAATATTAATTTATTCATTGAAGATAATAAATCTCTATATTCTTTTGTATCTTCCAAAATAAAATTAATTATTTTTTCCTTTGTCTCTTCTGTTAATTGTGTTTGAGGATAATTCTGAAGAAATAATGGAACAACATCAGATTTATTGCGATATTCTTCAAAAATATATGTAATATATTTTTGATCTTCTTTAAACTTTCTTTTATTTGATAAAATTATTTTACCAAGTTCAATTTCTATTTTGTCTAAATTATATTCAATATTTTTATAATTAGAATAATTAATCCCATTTTGACCAAAAATTTTTCGATTAGAATAAATTGATATTATTTCCTGAAATGATTTAAATAAAGCTGTATTTATTTTGAAAGTTACAATTTCATTTTTATTTGCATCTTGAATAAATATTTCATTATTAATACTTTCTGAAAAATATCCTAAATTTTTATATAATAATTTATTTAATAATATATTATTCAAAATTTGATTTTGCAAATCTATAAAATATTGATATATCGCTGCTAAATGCATTCCTTCTTTTTGAACTCCGTTATCATTTAAAATATAAGATAAATTATCACTTTCTTTCAATTCATGATTCGTTTTTAAATCATGACATCCCATTTCTCTATTATGTATTTTTAGTTTATTATATGCTTTTTCAAATTTAGAATATAATTTACTTATGTTGTCATTCTTTGATATGATTTCATCTTTGATAATTAATTTTCTTGCATCTTCTCTTGTTATATTAAATGAATATTTTGATAGTAATTCTTTTTCTAATGCATTTAAATCAGCTATATTTTCTGTTTCGATTAAATGATAAGTTAGATAAGAAAATATAACAGGATATTTTTCTTTAGTTTTTGAATCATTTTCAATATTTAAATCTTCTTTTTTAGGAAAGGCAGGAACTGTGAGATATTTAAAAAAAGGAAATTTATCTTCTGGTAATTCAGGGAAATCTTGTTGGGTAATAATAGTTTTCAAAGAAGTTAATTTTGTTTGTGATATATTATTATTAATTTTCTGATATTTCTCAAAATAATTTTGATACTCATTTATACATTGAGTAATTATATTATCAAATTTAGTTTCGAAATTTAATCTTTTTTCTTTTGTATTTGTAATTTCTTGATTTATTATTATATCATTTATTTTAGGAAAGAGAGAATTCATAAATATTTTTATATTATTAATTGATTTTGAATCTAATAGATTTTTTAAACAATTCCAAATATCATCTAGCAAGTCGATTATATTTTTCCCTGATATATAGTAATTATTTATTTCATTATCTTTAATATATCCAAGGATATTATTATAGCATAAAATTGAATAAAAAATAAAATTTAAAATTCTATAAGAAATTGGATTAAGATTTCTTACTTTTTTATTATTATTTTTGAAATCAGTTATATTAGTTTGTACTAATCCTGGCTTCTCATTTTTTTCTTCTTCTTCTCTAATTTCATTTTCAAATTGTGCCAGTGTTATTCCAGGTATATGAGAATACGTATTTTTTTCATTTTCATTTCTATATATCCTTCTTGAGCCACCCATTAAATAATGGTTTTGCCCTCCTATTTGTTTCCCGCATTTTCTACAGTATGAAACTTCGTTAGGTTGACTGCAGTTATCTATAAGGTAAAATTGATTGCAATTATTGCAAATGTAAAATCCAGGAGATGCTGATTGAATAGCACTAAAATGTTCGACTGCTCTTTCATAAGAATTTTTTTTATCAGATTGAAAAGGCTCAGAACCAGGAATAAATATAGTATTTATGATATTATTAAATTTTTCTGAAAGTAAATTATTATAAAGACTATTCTCATTTCCTAAAGAGCAAATTATTGCTAATTTATATCCGTAGAGTAAAAATTCAATTTGTTCTGCATTTAAATCTTTTATTTTATTTTTCATTAATTTCCCAAAAATATCATTATCAAAAAATAATTTGAATATTAAAGAAATATTGTTATGATTTAATGAATATATTTCTTTTATTAAATCACAGAAATAATCATAAATAAAAGAAGAATAATTGGGATTTATAAATTCAGATATCATTATATTAATTGAAACATCAATAAATGTCATAAAATCCTCATTTATTAACTTTTTATAAAATTCCTTATTCACATTTTTGAAATTATATATAATTTTATCTTTTGATAGATTCAAGTTATATTCTTTAAGTATCTCCATATCTAAATCAGTATTCATAAATAAAAATTGTAAATTTGATAAATTATCTTTTTCTTCAAATATATAATTTTGTGCCCATGATAATTGATTTTTATCCCATTCAAAGTTGATAAATTCATTAAAATTTTGCATTTTTGAATAGAAACATTTTAAAATATATAATTTTATTACTTGTCTTATATTGTTAGGATCATTTTGTAATAATATTTCATTTATTTTAATAATATTAATTTGAATTTCATCACTTTTTGCAATTGTATACATTTTATTTGCTAAGAGATAAAAATACGATTATATAAAACTAATTGAATATAATATAGCTAAATTATTTAATCTAGGTTTAATTTTACCATTTAATACATCTATGCATTTATTTAAATATTTTATTATTATTCCATCAATTAATTTATCAATGGTTAAATCGTCATCATTTAAAAATGAATTAATTTTTATTTCAAATAAGTACATTAATATTTCATCTAGAATAATATTATTTTGAGAATTTAATAGATCTAAATTCATATTTTGAACTCTAGTAAAACTCATAAATTTATTTACATATTCATCATCTTCATTAATAAGTTCTTCTTCTTCATCTTCTTCATCTTCATTATCATCAGGATATTCAATATCTAATTTATATCTTGTAAGTAAAATCCACAAAATTAATTTTGAATTTATTATTAATTCATTTTCTTTTAATATCAATCCCAATATTTTATTTCGATATTCATCATTTGAAACTTGTATTACTTTTTGACTTAATATTGAAATTACAATTTCAGGAAAACTTTTATATTCTCCTAGATTTTTATATAGAAAATCATATTCTTCTTGCAATGAATTTATCGCCATATGAATATTTTCATTTTTAATATTCTCATTTTGAAACTTAATTATTTGCATATAGTTATCAATTTCTTTAATTTCAAATTTATTCATATCAATTAATTCATCAGAAACTTCTACTAATGTAAATAAATTTGAGAATTCATTTAAATATATATTTAATTGTGTCTTTGTTTGCTCAATTAATGCAATTATTTCGTTTAAATTTTTTAAAAATTCATTCTGATTATCTTTTGTTAATGTATTAAAATCAAAATAGTAGAATATTGAAAAAATTAAGCTTTCAATTAATATAGTAAATAAATAATTTGGAAATTTTTTATATTCGGGATTTCTTTCACTTATTTCAAATTTGACATTCTTATTTTTAATAATATCTCTAATCTTTTCTAAAAGATTTGGTATATAATTGCATAAAATTTTATATATTTTGATAATATTTTGAATAAATACTAAATTACATTGAAACCATAATAATATATAAATTAATTTTTTATCAATATCATTAAATATTCTTTCATTATTATCTATTTCTAGTTGTAATTCAGCAATATATCTTACAAAATCAATAACATTTTTATTTTTATTTATTTTAATATTTTTAATATTTTCATTATTTTCATTTTGTTCTATTAATTTATTATTTATTTTATTTTTTTGTAACACTTGCTTTTCATTTATATAATATATTATAATATAAAAATCATTTGTAATTAAATCAATTAGTTTTTCTTTATCCTTTTTTATTATTTCATCAAGAATTTGTTCTAAAAGGTTATAAAATCTATGATAGTAATTATTTTTATTTGACTTATATAAATTTATTTCTCCATTGAGTTCTTGCTCTTCAATTTTTCCTCTTAAATTTCTTTCATTTGTTTTGAAATCTTCAATTAATTATATTTCACTACATTTATTTATTAATGAGTTATAAATATTAATACTCACGTGAATATTTAATCCAAGCAATAATTCAACCTTATTTCCCAAATTTTCTTTTGATACATTATTATGAATATTAATCTTTGATATATAATAATCAAATAATATCATCTTCAAATTACTATCAACATTTGGATTATTGTATAATATTAAATTTGATAAAACACTATTCCTTTCACAATTAACAATTATTTTACTTAATTTATCCTTAAATTTTTCCTTCATAAATTTAGATACAACTGAAATAAAGTCAATATCAAATTTTTCAAATAAATTATTTTCGTAAAAAATATCCTTTATAATATCATCATCTTCTTCTAATAATTTAAGTGCTAATTCTATTAATTTATTACACATGCTTTTATTTTCTAAAAGCTTTCCTGAAATAGTTTCAATATAATTTTGCTTTAAATTATCATCATCTAAATTTTTAAATTGGTAATCAATTGTGGAAAATATTTCATATATGATAATTTTCATTTGTTCTTCTATATTAATCATATCTTTCCTTTTAAATAATTCTTTATTATTAAGATTCAATAATTCAAAAATAGAAATATTTGAACCATGTAAGTTATCTATAAATATTTGGGAAAAATCAGATATTAAAGAAATTAAATTTTGATTTTCTATTTGATATTCATCTATATTTTTATTATCATCTTCTAAACTATAAATATATCTTTTTAAATATATAATAAAAATAAAATATTTTTTATTTTCTTTTTTATAATTTCTTTCGAAATTTTCTATTATAAATTTAATTGAATTCAAATGAATACAATCAATTGGGAATAATTTAAATATGCATATTTTTTTTCTTTCATCTTTGAAAAATTTTTCGATTTTATTCTCTAATTGTCTTTCTGAAGTTATATTATAAATAAATATATCTTCTTCAACATTAGATTTGGATAAATCCCCAAATATTTTATTTTTTATTATTTCTTTTGGATTTTTAAATATTGATTCTAAAATATCAGAAAAAGTATAAATAATATTTTTATTATTTTCCATTTTAATAAGAAAATTAAATATATTAGAATGTTCATTTTGATTGTAATACTTTTTAATTTTTTCGAAAATCTGTGGATATTTTTTATTATAATTACTTTTTGTGGCAAAGGAAATTATATCTTGAGAAAATAAGTTCGAAATTTTTTTAAAAACTTCATCAACTAATTCAATATTATTTTTTCCAATTTTATTTAATTGATATATCAATCCTTGAATTTCTTCTTTTTCGCATAGTAATAATTGCATTTTTAAATCAATTACTTTCCTTTTATCTAATGGGGAAATTAAATTTTGTATATATTGTTCTATTTGTTCTGATTTATTAATTAATTCTTTTTCCAATAATACATTAAAAGAGAATAAATATTTTTCGAATCGATTTAAAAATGGGGGATCTTGTTTTTGTTCTTTTATATCTTTTTCATCAACAATAATTATACTTTTAAATTTATCATCTACTTTATAGGGTTTATTATTAGAAGAACCAATAGCAATCCTTGCATATTTTTTATTATCTTGAATTAAAAAATTCTGATTAAATAAATCATATAAAGATGGATAAATTGATTCCAAATTTTTAAATACAGCTATGGTACCTTTTTCCATACATACTTGTATCTTATGAATATTTTTGGCTGAATATTCTTCTTTATTCTTATCATCTTCGAATCCACTTCCTAAAAAGAAAACATATTCTTTATTTAATTCCGTTAAAATAATATCAATTAAAAATTGACTTATAGAACTTTTAGTTATAATTAAAACATATCTACTCGTATTATCTTTTAAATTTTCTATTAGATTCTTTTTTATATCATATCTATTTGATACTTCATCTTTATCTAAAAATATTTTTTTAAATTCTCTTATCGAAAAATCTAATCCTCCAAAATTTCTCTCAATACTTTCTAATGCAATTCTTTCATTATTAATATATTCCCTTGTATTTTTATATCTTGCTAATTTTTTACATGCTGTTTTAATCAAGTGATAAAAATCTCTATTTCCATGGAAATCAGAATATTCAGGATAATTTTTTTTCAAAAATTCTTTATATTTATAATAAGAAATGGCCAATTTTCCAAAGAAATCAGAATAATTCTCATTAAAAGATTGCACTAAACTTTTTGCCGTTTCTTTTAAATCATTTTGTGTCGGTTCTGGAATTGATAAATGGATTCCACGATTCATTTTTGAAGCATCCAATACCCAATTTGATATCCCGATAAATGCTACTTTGTTTTCATTGTCATCATATTCTAATTCGGAATGAATAACTTTTAAAGGATTATTCTTTGATATTTCGGCAAGACCCATTTCATCAAAATATACTAATGAAATAACTTTTGAAGTGTTGTTATCTTTTATCATTTTTCTTGCTTTATCGAATATTGATTTGACACCTTTTGAAGTACTATTTAATGAACCTTGATATGCATTTTGATATATCTTTGGACAATTTTTAAATATTTCTTTGTTAGAATCTTCACCTTTCATTGACTTAAATACTAATTGAACACTCAAACTTTTACTACATCCAGGTTTCCCACAAATAAATATCGGAATTAAATTATTAATACAAACAAAAATTGCAAATATATTTTCTACTAATGCCCTATTTTTTGCAATCCCAGGTTCTAATTCAATTTGATTTATGATATATTTAGAAAGAAATTTTGGATATGATGTAAATTCTCCTCCGATAATTTTATTCAAAATATTTTTTAGTTTATTTCTTTCATCTTGTTCATAAATTCTGATATAATAGGCTATATAAGTAGAAAGAATTAGAGAATATTTTTGAATTTTCTTTAAATCTATTTCTTTATGATTAATTAATTTATTATTTTCTTTAAGAAATTTTTTGAACCAATTATATAATATTACAAATCTTCTTATTTCTCTTAAACTAACTGATGAAATATCATTTGTATTTCTAATAAAATTTTGACATTCTTTTATTAATTCAGAGCCTAATTTTAGATTTGTTTCAAAATTTTCTTCATTTTTTAAAGCCTCGGATAAAATACTTTTGATATATTTTTCTTCATCTTCACTTGTTAAATTACCGAAATCAAATATAAAATTAATTAAAGAAAATGGTAAAGGATTAACTTTATAAACTAAAGTATTATTTTGATGAGTTTCTTTTTTTATTAAGCCAATTTGTTGCCTTTTTTCATTATAAGCACTACCTATTCTATATGGATTGCAAGCTGCAATAAATATTGCGCTAAATTTTAATTTTTTTCCTTGCATTGTATGTTTACATAATATTTCACTTATTAATCCCATTGAATTACATGTATTTATTTCATCGAAAAATACTAATATTTTAGGACTTAAACTTTCAATCATATCATGGTTTTCTGTTTCTAATAAATTATTTTTTGTTATCCATTCTATTATATCACTATCTGTTATCCCAGCATGAATATTATATACTTTCATATTAATTTCCTCGATATTAATTCCCATATATTTCAATTTAGACATATTTGCAATTATTCTTATTAGAGATGTTTTACCACACCCTGTCTCTCCCATTAATATAACTGGAACTTTTGCTCTTATTCTGAGTAAAATTAAAATTAATTTTAGAAAATTATCTGCAGTGAAAATATATGATTTCAAAAATTCATCTTTTATTATCTTATCCGAATAGGTAGGCTGTATATTAAAAATTTTCCGTATTTCTTCAATGTATTTATTTTGTTCTAAATTTTTGTAATCAATTAATTCATAATTTGAATTTGCTCCCATATTTATGAACTTTTTATATAAAGCATATTCATTACTATTATGATCGCAATTTGTTATTATTGAAAAAGACATTTTATCTTCATTTATAAATACAAAACTTTTTTCTATTTGATCAAATGATACTATTGTTCTCTGACTTAAAATTTCATTTGCCTTTTGAATAGAATCATTTTCATCATATTTCTCATTCATTGCATTATAACTAATATTCTGTCCATGTAATATATTTTCATATGCATTTTTCAGAAAATGTTGAGTTGAACTAATAATCGAATTTAATATTTCTGACCTAATGCCTTTCATTTGATTCCAGTTAACATTTTCTACCTTAACATAAAAATCTTTTGAAAATAAAATAAGTTGATTCGCCAAAACATCAATAAAAGTCCTTTTTTGATAATATGTTGGATTTTGATAAAATTTAGTTATTTCTTCGTTAATTAATTGCTCACATTCTTGTTGAGATAAAACTCTAGCATCATCTTCATCATTTTCTTTTTTTATAGTTATGACATTATCATATTCTGCTAGAGATTCTTCTGTATAATGTAAATTAGGGAAAAAAAGACCTTTTGAATCAATTAAATTATTTTTTTTATAGTTTAAATAATTTGCAACAATTTGAACATTTGAAGTTATATCATTTTGAACTATTAATGGCTCTAAATTATTGATGTCCATTTTATAAACTTCGAAGAAATTAAGAATGGGAAATTTATTGAAATAATTATCGAAACTATTTGGTATTTCTATTTTAATTTTTATTTCTTTACCATAATAAAAAATATTTTCTTCTTTTGAATAATATTTCATAATTAAAAAAGAAAAAAGAAAGTCTCGGATTAAATCTAATTTATTTGTTTCTAATAAATCAATATGTAAAGAAATATGCTTATTTTTTAATTCTGTCAATCTTATTAAAATTTCATCTCTTGAAATATTATCACCGATAGGGAAATATACATATTCATAGTTTTGATTTATAAAAGGCTCAAAATCTTTATATATTTTTGTGGATTTACCTCTTCCGGACACATCAGATAGATATACTTTTATTTCATTTTCATCTTTTAATATATTTTTATCGAATTTATCAAAGATTAAAACTTTATGATTTTCTTTTTTTTTAATTTCATTTATTAAGTTATTCGTCTTATCAAAATATGCAAATAAAATAGTCGATGTAATATCTTTATTCATTAATAGCAATATATTCAAAATGTCTAGTAAATATTTACATATTTCAATTTCTAAAATTTCCGGTTTTATAATTGAAAATAAAATATTTTCCTTATTTAATATAGCCCTATTTAAGAATGAAAATATTTCTTCTTTTGTTGTTTCCTGATTACAAAATAATATTGTTTGTATAATAGGAAAATTTCCGGTAAGATTATTATATATTTGAATTATATTTGATTCCATTAAATCAATAGAAGAAAAAAAAGTATAAATTCCTTTATAATTTTTTTTTAATTTAGCATTTTTATATATATCCGAAATTGATATTTTATTTATTTCATATAGTTTCTCAATATATAAAATGCAATTATCATACATTTCTACTAATAGTTTATTATTTTTATTTATGACGAAATTATATTCATTTAGTGATTTTTCACCATTTATTTTATTATTTGTTAAATATTTATTTAAATATTTTAAATTCGCTGTTTCTTTTCTTTCTTTTAAATATCTATAAATTTCGGAAATTTGCTTTCCATATATTAATCGTATTAAATCATTTTTAGTATTATATTCTTTTCTAAAGTATTCGACATCTGAAAGAATATTTTCAAGATATTCGATTGTTTCATCTAAATTTCCAGAAAAATGATTTAAATTGCATGATGAAATTTCATTTCTTATATATATAATTGTATCTAGCTTTTCTGGATATCCTTTATTATTAATTTCATTTATTATTTTTATTATATCATTTATTTTGTTAACATTTATGCTAAAAGTTTGACATGTATTAAAAAATATATCATTATTATTTTGTTTTTTTCTTAACCAAGCTTTTTCTTTTAGTAATATAATATCATCAAATGATTTGATATTAGTTTTATTTCGGAGATCATATTCACACAGGCAATCATAGTATTGATAATTTTGATTATTAATTTTAAAAGAACTTGATGTCGATATATGTTTAATTAATTTATTTGACCTCTCATCATCATTAAGAGATTCTGTATATCCTTCAATTATTGTGGAAATTTTTCCTTTAATATTATTCAAATAAATAAAGATATCCTTATATTCATTCTCAATTAATTCACAAAATATATCTATTAATATATAATCATTTTTTAAACTACATTTTTTTTTTAATTGTTCCACAAACTGAACACTTTTTTCCAAATCATTTATATCCTTCATTTGTATTATTCCATTATCCAAATCATCCATAAATTCGGTTAATAATCTTATATCATCATATTTTTTTGTAAGTAAAAAATCTAATACTTCTTTCTTTTCCATTAATTCATTTAAAACATTAAAATATTTTTCATTTTCTATTATTGTTATCTTCAATTCAATTATATTCCTATTAATATCTATGAAATCTTGTATTTTTAAATTATCTTGTTTTAAGTGATTCAAATTGTTTTCTAAGTCTTGGGTTATTTTTGTCGGATTGCATTTTAGTTTATTAATTAAAGTAAATAAATTGTCCAATTTAAATATATTGTCTTCTTTTTGCTTTATTAAATATAAATTTTCTACTATTGAATCAATGTTACATTTATTATCGATATTAAATAATATTTTTAATAAATTAATTTCATTATTTAAATCATTTTTTGTTTTTAAGCCTTTTACTAATGAAGAAAAAAATGGAATATCAATATTATCAAAGTTTGTAAATAATGATTCAATTTTATTAAAAGTATCATTTGTTTGATTAATTTTTTCTTGTTCTGTCATTTGTTCATTCTGAGGATCATCCCTTATATCAGTGAATAATTGATGAAAAAATATTGATTTTAATTTATTTAATAAATGATCGATATCATTTTTGTAATCATATAAATATTGTAATTCTTCCATTAAATTATCATACTCTCTTAAATATAATTTATTTTGCTTTTGTAAAATTTTATCAATTTTTCTAATATTTTCATTATGTGTTACAGGATAAAATGTTCTAAAATATTCATTAGCTCTTTCTAAATAATTGATAAAATTATCAATAAGTTTAATCTTTTCAATTATTTTATCTTCGATGTCTTTCAAATTTCGATTTGGATATAAATAAATAATATCTAGTCTTTCAATTAATTTTTTATTATTGTATAATTCCTTTATTTTATACGTATCTTCATAATAAATTTCTTCATTATTAATTTTATTTATCATTCCATTTAAAATTTCGAGTGTATTTTTTATATATGGAATTTCGCTGAAATTCTCATCAGAAAAATATTTATTTTTAATTATTAGTGATAACAATTTTAAATTTTCGGAAAAATCATAATCAAAAATTTCTTCCATATTTATAATTTTTGATTCAATTTGATTTAGAATTTTTGATTTTATATTATTTGTTGGTACATGATTTAAAAGATAAATATAAAAATTTTGATTTGTATTTATATCTCTTGAATTAGTTAAATATTCAATAATATGCTTTACGACAAAATCATATTTTTTATTTAAAATAATAATTTCTTCATTTAAAATTTTAATATATAAATCAGAGATAATATTGTTTGCATAATTATATTCTAAAGCATTAAAAATTCTATCTATTTCCTGATATATTTCATAAGCCATATCAATTATATCCAAAAATAAAACTAAAAATTCATTAATATTAAAATTATTAAATTTATTCCTTTTTAACATTTTTTTTAAAGTTTCAAGTGAGTTTTCTCTTGCTTGCTTTGGAAATAATTCATTATCAATTACACCATTTTTTTTGTCATGGAATAATTTAAATACTTTATGAAATTCTCTTATATTTTTAGACTTTTCAAATAATTTAGAAATTAATTCTTGATAATTTTCATTTTGTCCATATATAGAATGGAATTTTATTTTTTTGAATCTTGATATAAATAAATCATTTATTGAATCTAATTTTATATGATCAATTAATTCTAATGATTTATTCAAATATTTTTTTCTATAGAATTCTTTTAAATATAAATTGCCTATACCTTCACCTAATTCCTCTATATGTGAATCTTCCTTAATAAAATCAATAATTTCTAAATTTGACATTTCATTTCTCAAAATTAAAGATACTCCTTTTTCATGAAACTTCTTTTCAACTTTAGTATTTAAAAGAAAAATTTCTTTTAATTGAGTATCATTGTTTTCGATGAAATAATAATATAATTTATTAATATTATTTTTAATATATTTTATACTTTGCAATGCTAAATTAGAGTCTATAATATTATTAAAATCCAAATTAATAATTAATATTTTTGATGGTTTCCTTATATTTATTGAATAATATTTATCTATAATTTCCTTTATTTTATTTTCGTCATTTTTCAAACTTAATAAACCTGTTAAATTTATACTATCTTCACTTTCTTGAACAAGCTTATATATTTTATCAAATACTTCATCAATTATATTTATTTTTTCAATTAGTTTATCATGTAAATTTATTATTTTGCTTATTTTTTCAAAGTTATCTAAATCTTTAAT
>JAJMZR010014195.1:0-13183 GCA_023807225.1 Epidinium caudatum
CCCAATCCCCAATCCCCAATCCCCAATCCCCAATCCCCAATCCCCATAAAATATTTTATTTTTTTATTTGCTCAAATAATAATAAATATTATCTATAATTTGTTATAATAATTATTAAAATATATTTTTATAAAATGTCGGATAGGAATATTAGTGTTTCGTTTTTAAGCAAAAAAATTGTAGGCCAAAATAGGGCTTCAATGATGAATCAAGCAATAAACTATAATATTGGCATTATTCCACCAACAAATCAGAAAGAAAAATATACTAATGACATAAATGAAATTTTTGATAAAATAAAAGCTGAGTCAGCTTCATCAGTTCCTTCAAATACTTACCAAAGCACCACATTGCTTTCATTTTATATTCGTAGAAATCGACAAAATTTAGATGAAATAATTAAAAAAATATCATTTTTTTTGAACTCAAACAGTGGTGATATAAATAACAAATTATTAGTAGACATAATAAATATGATTTTAAATTTATTAACAGAAAATAATCACATTTTAAATTTCATAAACATGACCTTGCCAATATTGGTAAATTATTTGACTTTCTATAATAAGTCTTTATCATCCTTTGAAGAAATAAACAATACAATAGGAAGATTAATAAAAACTGGAGGTGCTTCCACTAAGCAAATAATTGAAAAAAATATTGAATCTCTAATGACCAAATTTATAAAAGAAGATGAATTCACAAATTTTAAATATGAAAATACAAAATTTGCCTTAATTCAATATTTATGTAAAATGATGGAAAATTCAAGTTTATATATATTTAATAAAATTAAAGAAAAAAGCACTTTTGAAATATTTCTTGGTATACTTGATTATTTCAAAGACCCAAAGCCTGAAGTGAGATATATTATAGGAGAACTAATAAAGCAATTCATACATATGTTGAGTGAAAGAGATAGAAAAACAAAAGATGAATATTTAAAAATAATATATAATTACATATATAGTCAATATGTCATTCATGCCCAACTAAGCAATGGTGAACCTTCTGATAATGATTTGCTTAATGGATTTTTAATAATTTTGCAAAAAATATATTTTTCAGAGCCATCTTTTTTCAAGGACCCACCTCTATATACAAAGTTAGTCGTGAATTTAATGAAATGTAAAAATAGTATGAAATATCCTCAAGTGTTTATAGAATTCATTAAATTTGTTCCACAATTGTTACAAATGAACAAAGATTTATTTTTAGAAAATTTTTTGAAAGATTTTCTAGAATTTGCAAACAGCTTATTAAATATAAAAACAAGTGATGAAATTAGAAATGCATTATTTTTAACATTGGGTACTTTAAGTTTAGTTGTTGATAGGGAATCTTTCGATAGCACTTTAACCAATTTACTTTCATTAATTAAAACATTGTTTAAAGAGAAAGATATTTTAGATAAAGAAATGGTCAAATGTCTATCTGATTTGTTCAGTAATAAAGACAATGTGTATCTAGAAGCTATAAGAAAAGAAGTTAATCTTTTCGAAATTTTAAAAAAATTATTCAGAACTTCAGTCTCCAATTATCAATTGGAGTTTTTACAAAGCATAATGTCAGCTTTTAATAATTTCAGTAGAGAACATATTACCACTGCAATCACTGCTTTGAATGTAATTAGCCTGATTTTATGTGATGATAATTTCGAATTAGAATATTTTTACAGTAATATTGACGAAAACACAAAACAACTAATAAGTCCTCAGCTACCAATTATTTTATCCGAGGCTTCTAAAAATATAAAAAGAAATATATTAAACCAATACACTGAATCAGTCACAGATGTTGAGGCCGAAGATATGAGAAAAACTGCACCTTTGTATATTAAATGCAAATGCTTAAATGATCAAAAATTAATTAATGGAGCTTTAAAACTTTTTTCTAAGATTAAGCATAGATTATTTGGAAAGGATATGCTTATATTTTATAGTAAAAACATTATACCATTTTTATCTTTTGCAACAAGCGGTGTTATTCAAAAAATATTAGATATAGCTTCATGCAAATTCATAAACGTATATGAAGATGATATTAATTTATCAACATATACTTTGAAAAACATATTAGATTCTATTAATAATGTATTAATATCAAATCAAGATATATCTGTGGTTTTTTATTGCATCAAAACAATAAATCAAAAGCTTTTATTTTTAGATTATGTTTTACAAAGAAAAGATATATTTATCACTAGAATTATTGGAACTTTATCTGATCCATATATGGACGATTTTATCAAAGAAAAATTAATTAAAACGATAGGACTTTTGGCCTCCAGTAATTCAAAATATAATGATAAAAAATTTTTTATAACTTTGGTGAGAAAAAATATTAAAAGCTTTTTATATACTATAGAAAATTCTGATGATATTATACAAAAAGAAAATATGGTTATTTTATTATTATATTACCACAAACATTTAAAAAATTTTTTAGATTTTAATTTAATCGAAAATACAATGGAATCGTTATTGTGCTTAATGTTAGGATTTAATTATCAAGGAAATATTATTATAAATATATTGAAAGTAGTTTGTGAATTATTAAATAATGATTTAACTATAAAAAATATAGGAGATAATAAAAAATTTGATGAATATTGTCAAATATTACTACTCATATGTATAATAAACATAAAAGAAAGTGCAGTAAATACTTTTAAATCAGAAATATCATTGCAAACAATGTATACTATAATAAAACTCCAAAAAATAGATATATATAAAGATTATACTCCAAAATTAACCCAAACCTTAAATCATGTCAATGATAATAAAGCAAGTATAAACATCACTCCAAATAAATTATTTTTGAAAAAATTAAGTGGCAATTTAAGCCGGGAAAAATCTGATGAAAACAGTTCAAATAATAATTTGATAGAAAATAATGATGCAATTTCAAATATAAATATTGAAAATTCTCACATTAATTTATTTAGACTATTATTTGGGGAAAAAGGGGAAAATATCAATTTAGTAGAAATTCTGTTGCAAAGTGTAATAAAAGGTGCAAGTGATGAAAGTTTAAAAAGTATTATGAAAATATTTGGATTATGTGGGGCTTTAGAACCAACTCAAATGGAGAAATATTTTAAATTTTTTGGTTTATCTTTATATTTGTCAGACCAAGACTATTCCCTTGAAGAAAATGATTTTAAAATTAATAGATTTAATCCTAAGACAAAAACTTTCGACGAAATTGATTTATCTCAAATTGACATTTCTACTATAAAAGCAGTAGTTTCTCTAATGAGAATTTTAAAAGATAATACCCAAAAAGAATTGAGCACTCAAATAATAACCCATTTGGAGGATTTAATTAAATCTTTATCAATCGAAGAGGCAAATTTAATTGATATCATTTTACCCAAAATTATTGAAGTTATTCCAAAGTTTGAATTATATAACCAAAAGACTTTATTTGGAGATTTATTAATAATAATAACTCAGTTTAGAAAAAAAATCAAGTTTTTTCTGGATGATATCATTCAATTAATTAAGAATTATATTTTCAATGAAAGTTATTTTGAAATAATATCAAAAATTTTAGTAAAATTATTTGAAGAATTTGTTTCAGAAATGGAAAAATATTATACTTTTTTTATTCCAACATTTTTACATCTTATTAAAAAGAACAAAAGTAATAATGTTTTAGTGTCAAATATCATTTCATTACTTTCATTATTGACTAGTAATAAAAATATTTCAGGATATATTGGATTAATCATAGAAGAATTATCTTTGATATATATTGAAGTAACTGATAAAAAGGTTTTATTATCCTTTTTAAAGCTTTTTAAACAAATCGTTTATTTAGAAAATACTCACCTATTTTATCCTTTGATAATACACACTTTAATAGAAAAATTTACATTAATTGTAAACCCAAAATATTATATGAATTTAAATGATAATAATAGTAACAGCAATAATAATTTTAGTTTTTTCAACATAATATATTCACCCATAGATATTAATAAATTATCTAAAGAAAAAAAATTAGAATATTTATTTAAAAGTGGCCCATATCAAGAAGTAAATGAATTAATTTTGTCAAAATCCTTGGATGTATTCATAGCTATGAGTAATTCTAATATGAATCATTTCATTTCTTTCTTGCCTTTAATAGCCAGTACATTCTATAAGACAGGAATTCTCCAATTTTCCGATTCTAAATATAAAATAGCAGAACTATTATTAGATTATAATGATTATACTTTTATGGATTGTGATAGTCTAAAAGACAAAATTTGTTCACAAATTTGCAAAACAAATTGCTTTTTTGGTTATTATACTCCAAAAAAAATGAAAGATGATTTAAATAATTATAAACATGAAAATATTCGTAATAGAATAAATACAAATAAAAGAAATCAAATAGATAGTGCTTCCTTAATAAAACAATTTGATACTTCTTATATAAGTGTAGAAGAAGATTGGAATGAATGGTTTAAATCTACTAGTAAAATATTATTTGAACAATCGCCAATATATGCTTTATACTTATGCCATGTAGTAGCTGATTATTATTTTCCTTTAGTTATTGAATTATATGATTATGGGTTTTTCTCAATTTATGTAAAATTATCCGATAATAATAAAATAACTATATTAAATGATTTAAGAAAATGTCTAAATAATACAAAGACCCCTAATGATGTATTATTAAATATATTAAATTTATCTGAATTTTTCGAAAGAAGAAACGTTCATCTAAAATTTATAGATTATAGACAATTTGGTAATATAGCATATAAATGTAGAGCATTTGCAAAAGCTTTATATTACAAAGAATATGATTTTATAATGAGAAATGATTTTGAGAATTTTGAAGATTTATTAGAATTATATTATGAATTAAAACACCCAGAAAGCGCTATAGGATTATTGAAATTGGTAGAAAAAAATAAAAAAGAGCTTTTGAAAAATAAGAAAAATGGAAATGAAGAAGATGATGAAGAAAATGATAATTTGATAGATTATGACAACAAATATATTTTATACATAAAATTACATGAATTTGACAAAGCTTTAAAAATAATAGATGAAAAACTAGCTATAGAAACGGATGATAAAAATATTGAATTTTTAAAAAAAAATAGAGATATATGCTTAACTGGATTATGTGATTGGGAAGAACTATTTTTGAATGAGGAAAATAATTATCATTTTAATATAGATTATGAAAGCGATAGTAGGAGTGAAAGTGTTTCAAATGAGGAAATTCCAAATAAAGAAAAAATAGAAGATAAAGAAGAAAAAGAAGAAAAAAAGGAAAAAGAAGAAAAAGAAAAAGAGGAAGAGAAAGAAGAAGAAGAAAATAGTGAAAATAAAAAGAATGAAGAAAGAAAAAATGAAATAAATAAAATAATAGAGAGAGAAATAATTTTATCAAAAGCTTGTATGAATTTAAGTAAATGGTCACAATTAAAATTTCATTTTTCAAGAATACAAAAACTTTTTAAAAATGAGAAAGATACTTATGAGCAATTAATTATGAATGCAAAAGATGATATTTTAATGAAGGATTTCAATAGAAATGAAGAAGATGAAGAACAAATTGAAGAAAATAATTATTATAGTAAACATGGAATTATAAAAAATAAAATAAATGATATGCTAAATGATGATACTGATATTTACAATAAATATTTATTATTAAACAACTATAATTCAAGAAAAAAGGTAAATTCAGATGGTATAAATGAATCAGCTGGCCCACATAGAAACAGCGATAGAGGAAGTGCAATTGGTCTTCAATTATTCAAAGAAAATGATTTTATAGCATATAATGAAGTCATCAGTAAAAATCCAGATTTTAATTTCTTAGAAGGTAACTCAGAAATACTATTTGATTTAGATTTATATTCCATTATTTTAAATATAAATAACAATCAATTTGATATAGCATTAAGATTTATTGATTCAGCCAAAAAAATAATTGTAAATGGAATAAAGCCTTTATTAAGTGAGTCATATGCAAGAGGATATGAATTATTAGTTAAAAACCAATTATTATTCCAATTAGAGCAAATAATAGAATATAAGTGTTTTCATGAAAAGGACCAAGATTACCTAAAACAAATGGTTTCCTTATGGGATAAAAACTTAAATATTATAGGAAAAGATCCTGATATTTATGAAAAGATATTATCTTTGCGTTCATTGGTTTTACCTCTTGAAGATGAAGTTGGAAAATATATAAATTTGGCAAAAATATATAGAAAACTAAGTATGTATGAGCAAAGTGAAAAAATACTAAAAAGACTTAAAGCCCAACTTAAATTGAATGATTTTGACATCGGTGCAGCTAATTATACAATGGATAAAAGTAATAAAGAAAATGATTTAAATAATAAATATGGAAATGATACTATATATGAATTGAATGATGACGATAGTAATAAAAGTGAATTTAAACTTATAAAAGATAATTTATTATTAACGAAAGAAATTAAAGCTGAAATAGAATTAAATTACAATCAATGTTTATTTGAAAAAGGAAACGTTAATGAAGCTTTAGATAAAAGCAAATATTTGGTTGATTTACTTGAGAGGTCTGAAGGGAATTCACATATATATAATACAGATTTAGATAAACTAAAAGATAAAATAAAAAGTAAAATATATGGTGATTATGCAATATACAAACAAAATAAGTTTATTAATAAATTAAATTTAAATTTGTTAAAAAATCTAACCAAAAAAGATGATATTGAATCAAAGATATCGGTGAGAAGAACAAATACTTTAGTTAGATTAAAAAAGACAAAATCATTGAATGTAGATAAGGTCACTGACGTTAGAAGCTCCATGAAAATTGGTAAGCCTAAAAATGAAGAAGTGGATGAAAAAACAGAAGCTAATAATATAAACAAATATTTAATATTATCAACCAAGTATAATAATAATAGTTATAAACTATGGCATTCATATGCTTTGTTTAATTATATATACTATAAATTGATGTCAAAAGATAAATCAACTTCTAATGATGAAATAGACTTTGCAAACAATGCAGTAAATGGCTTTAGACATTCTTTAATCATAGGAGGCAAAAATAAAAATAAAACATTCCAGGATCTTCTGCGTTTGTCAGATATTTTTTTCACTTCTGGAATGAAAAACGACAGTTTATTATTAAATATTTCTAATACTTTGAATGTTGTGGAAGTTGAGGCATATTTAAACATTTTACCTCAATTATTGTGCAGATTTGATATAAAAGATAAAAAAGTTTTGGAAATTTTAATAAATATTTTAATAAAAATTGGTTCAGCTCATCCTCACGCTGTAATTTATTCATTTATTGTTATGAAATTATCCAGCTCAAAAAAAAGGAAATCAGCTGCTGGGCAAATTTTATATTCTATATGTAAAAATAATTCAGAAATTAAAGAATTGGTCAGAGAATGCGAAATGTTTATTAACGAAGTTAATAAATGTGCCATGCTTTTACATGAAGAATGGTTTGAAACTTTGGAAAATACTTCAAAAATGTATTATTCAAAAGAATACCAAGGAATGACAAAATATTTAGTTAAATTACATGAAAAAGCGAAATTGGCACATGAAAATATGTATGAAGTCCATTTTTATCAAAAATTTGGCTCAGAAATAAATGAAGCAGAATACTATTTGAAAGATTATTTAGAAAATCATAATTTAATTTCTTTAAATCAAGCTTGGGATATTTATTTAAGTATATATTATGAAATTAGTATAAGTTTTAGAAATTTCGATACAATCTCATTAGAATATATATCTTCTAAATTATCTAATTTTCAGAATAGTAAAATTTGTTTACCTGGAAGCTATATATTAAAAAGCGAAAATTCAAATTTAAAAAAATTAATTCGTATTCAAAAAATGGGCTCAATTTTAAAAGTTTTTAATACCAAGCAACATCCAAGAAAAATTTCTATGATAGGAACCGATGACAAAGAGTATTTATTTTTATTAAAAGGCCATGAAGATTTGCGTCAAGACGAAAGATGTATGCAACTTTTTAATTTAGTAAACACAATTTTAGCAAATGATAAATCGACTTCAAATAAAAATTTGAATATTATTACATACTCAGTATTCCCATTATCTCATAATACAGGTATCATAGGATGGGTACCAAATTGTGATACTCTTAATGCTTTGATAAAAGAATCAAGAGCAATGTCAAATACAGTCTTCAGTGCAGAGCATAGAAAGATATTTAACTTATATCCTAAATTTGAATCAGCTAAAATGATAAATAAAATAGAAATGTTCAGAGAAGCCGTAAAAGAAACCCCAGGTACAGAAATAAGTAACATGATATGGATAAAATCCAAAAATTGTGAAACTTGGCTCAATCGTAGGACAAATTATTCTCGTTCACTTGCCGTCATGAGCATCGTAGGATATATATTAGGATTAGGTGATAGACATCCTAGCAATCTCATGATGAGTAGAAAAACTGGGAAAATTATACATATAGACTTCGGAGATTGTTTCGAAGTAGCCATGAAAAGAGATAAATTCCCAGAAAAAGTGCCTTTTAGGCTAACTAGAATGTTGGTAAAAGCTTTAGAAGTTTCGGGAATTGAAGGTACTTTTAGAATAATATCTGAAAAAGTAATGGAATTATTGAGAAATAATAATGATAGTTTACTTGCTATATTGGGTTCATTTTTGTATGATCCACTTATTTCTTTCAGATTAATGATTCCCATGATTGTAAAGATGAAGAATGAACAAAATAAACTTAAAAAAAATAAAGATATATTTATAAGAGGCATTAAATTTAATAAAACCCTTAGTAAAAGTTTAACTTCAAAAACAGGAATTGTAGATAAGTATAAAAAACATTTTGAAGAAGTTAATATTGGACCTTTGAGGTGTGCCATTAAAGGAAATATTATTGAAAGAAATAATAATAATATAATTAAAAAACGAAATGTTAAAGATGATAATAATATAACAAATTATAAAGGAAGAAGAGAGTCAACTCAACAATCCTATTTTATTAAAGGGATGGAACATATACCCAAAAACAAAGAAGAAAAATTGAATGATGAAAAGAAAAAGATGGTAGATGATGAAAGGCAAATGTTTATTTTATATGAAGAAAATGATGAAATTGATGAAATAGATTCTGATAAATTAAATAATATAGCAAAAATTGTATTGAAAAGAATACAAGATAAATTAATAGGGACAGATATCAGACCTGATACCATTTATGATTCTAAAAGCCAAGTAGATGAGTTAATCAAATCTGCTACATCTAACGAAAATTTAGCTCAATCATATCTTGGTTGGTGCCCTTTTTGGTAATATAAATTAAAGCTTTATTTATATGTTAAGTTTTTATAAATTAAATATAATTTAGGATATTAAAAAGAACAAGTATTATTTGTTTTTATAAATAAAATAATATTAATTTTAAATTGCTAAAAATACTATCTAATTAATTTCATGATTAATTAAAAAAATTTAATCAGAATCTGAATCTTCATTGTTTTTTGAAATATATGACATTTCTACTTTTTGGCCAGATTTAGTTGGAGTCTTACCTCTTTGCTTTTTAAATGATTTTTTATTATCTTCCTCTTCTTCTTCTTCATCATATTCACTACTATCTCTGTTTTTTTTAGGTTTATTAACTTTTATATTAATATTTCTAAATTTATTTTTTTTTCCATAATTATATCCATAATCATCATAATCATCAGTAGTATCCCTTTCTCCAAATCCATTTAAAACAACTAGAAAAGAATATAATAAAACAAAACCAAAAACTCCTATAAAGGCCGAAAAAATAACAACTAATCTAGCATCATATTCTGTAGTGTCCCCAATGAAATCACAAAAATCAATTAAATCAAATCTGCTTGAACCACAATTTGTTATGTTTGAAGCTAATATTAAATCATTATTTAGTAAAGAATAAGTACTATTTAGAGATTGTGAAGTAGTATAGACTTCACTAGATAAATTTCTGAAAGTATTTGAATAACTTTCTTGTAAATTTTTAAGTTTAGTCAAACGACTATCCAATAATGTATCAATTTCTTTTATAAAATCAATTGCTTTATTTATGTAATCATTATTGCAACTAGAACCTGAATATGAAGCTTTTGCCCCACTAGTTAAATCTTGAATAATATAGCAATGATATTGTCCGGTTGTTACAGAGATTGTATTTTGTTTCACACTCCCAGAGGGACAATCAGATTCTTTTATAACATAATATTCATAAGTCATAAGACAATTTTCACTATCTAAACTGCTTCTTATATTTGATAAAATATTATATATATCATCATCACCAAAACCTTCAGAAGCAAGATATAAATTATTTTTCATTAATTCTAGTTTAATTATTCCTCTTAAAAATGCAGAATTTTTTATTGAATTATAGTCATTCAAAATTAAATTTGAATCATATACTGTACTGTTAATTTTTGTATATAAATTACTGATATCTTTTTGTACTGAAGTTAAAGAGCTTAAATCGTTTGAAGTTGAAAATAAATTATATAAATTACCATCTCCACTTAAACAAGTGGTAAACATCTTTGTCATATTTGCATCTCCTCTACCGAATTGTGCGGGATATGAAGCAGAATTCCCAGATACCATATAAGTACCAAGAAATATAAAATTAATTGCTCGAGGTATTTCATGACATATCAAACGAACTTGTCCAAAAAATGATGATAAAAATATTTCTACTAATATTATTACAAAGATTATATTTATTATTACAATTATTATATAATATATAACTTCATATTCTTTGCAAACATAGATAATATATAAAACAATAATAACAACAAAAAAGAATAAATATCCCCATGTAAAAAACATTAATAAAAACTGTAAGGTCAAAAAGTAATCTTTTAAATCTAGCATTCTGTTATTCATAACATTAGAAGCTGTAGCAACAGCAGTATCAAAATTTGCAAAATTTGTATAAGCTGAATTTATACTTGATTTAAGAGCATTGTTAGTTATTAGATTATTAACTTTTTTTTGTATATTTGTATTTTGCTCTTCAATATAAGGTTTTAATTTAGTATTAAAGTCATTATAAATTTCACCACCTAATAAACTTGTATTTGTTTTATCTGAAAATTCACGTTCAAAACTTGGTGTTAAAGTATCCTTTGAGCCTGAAGGAAGAGTTGCTGATATTGAAGAAGTAACAAATATTTTATCTATTAAACTACTGGTTGCTTCATATGAACTCATTGTATTTGAATGAGTTGAGGATAAAACTGTATTCAAATTAGTCATTTGAGATTCATAATCTGTTTGAACTGAACTAAATAACTTTAAAACAGGACATGTTCCAGTCCATCCAGTTGATAATGTTTTTTTACTTGAAAAAATATTATCAGTGCTACCAGCTGAACTTATATCTAATTCATTTAAATTTTCTCCTTCAAATAAATGCTGTAAATATCTAGAAAAAAGACATACAGAGCCGTGCATATTAGTTCTAAAGGCACTAAAAATATTTAAAAAATTATTATTATTTATTATTATTACTTACGCCCCAAAGCAAAGAACCACTATGAGAAAAGAAAGAATTGCAGCTGCTAAAAAATACGTTAAAAAATGCCAAAAAATTATACAGCAATCATCCTCATATAAACAATCATCAAAAATACAGCATCTTTTTCTCCAACAACATAACATTGGAATCCAAGCCAATATCATCAATCCATCAATAATATATAATATTATCATTCCTACTCCGTCATTCATAAAATTACCAAAATGATGAGTATCACTATCTACTAATAAAGAAGTGACATAATTTAACCCATTACTATGATAGTCATGATTTGTGATATAATTTGTAAATGTACTATATTTCAAAATTCTATCATATGAGCTTGGACCATACCTGCATTCATCTTCAATATCACTTTTGCTATAACTTGTTGATGAGCAATCCTTTGCTAAAAAACGTAAAAAATTATATGTTTCTTTTGAATATAATTTATCATTATTATTTTCATTAATAATAGTATTATCATTATTTAATTGTTTTGAATTAATTTGAGATATACTAATTAAATAAAAAAACCCAATTAATACAAAATTTTTAGGGTTTATTGAAAAAAACATATTTTTTGTTTATATTAATTTAATTATTTCTGATTTAAAATAAATATTCATTAAAAACTTATGCCTAAATTAATATCTTTTACACCCTATATAGAATCTTCAATAACCTTTTCTTATAAACACATACTTAAATAAAAAACGAAAATATTGCTGAAATACTGAAAAAAATTTGATACAAGATATCTAGTTTGGAAACATGTGAGGTTTCAGGATTTATTAGATTGTAATGATAACTTTAAAGGTTACTTTAGGTAAATTGGTTAAGTTATTTATGCAAACTAAGTCTTTTTACTTAGGTTGTAGTGAAAGTAAAATTAATATTACGATTGATTGTAACTGAAAGTTTTTAACTGTTTGATTAATTGTAAGTTTATCCTTAGGTTCTTTTGCACCTATCATTTAATTAATAAAAACTTCTCTCATATATTTCTACTTTGTTTTAAATCAAACTTAATTCTTCAAAAAGGAGTTATGTATGTTACGTTATTTAGTAGCAGGTACAGGTATGATGGGTAATATCGTTACCCCTATTATAAGACAATCTGGTTGTGAGATAGCTGCCGTTATGGAGCTAACCAAAGAACTCGCTCAAAACTTTATAAATAAAAATCAATTAAGCTCTGCAAAAGCTTTTGCTAGTACAGAGTTCGCTTCAATTCTTGCTAACGAAAATATTGATGTTGTAGCTATTTTAGTTCCTAACAATATGCACGCTGCTCTTGCTATTGAAGCAGCTAACGCTGGTAAAAATATCTTAATAGAAAAACCTCTTGCTCTAACATATGCTGAATCTAAAGAAGTTCTAGCTGCTATACAAAAAAATAACGTCGCTGCTGAAATCGATTCTATGTATAGACACCATCAACTACTAAGTTGTTTCTTAGCAGATGTAGTTAACTCTAATGAACTAGGAAAACCTATATTTGTAGATATGAGCTACATTCAAGATTGGCAAATGCATCCAGATCAAGATATAGGATGGAGGCCTTTTGTAAAATTTGCTGGTAAAGGAAAACTAGTAGGGGACCTAGGTTCTCACGTACTTCAAACTCTTT
>JAJMZR010014196.1:0-13087 GCA_023807225.1 Epidinium caudatum
CCCCAATCCCCAATCCCCAATCCCCAATCCCCATTGTTCTTAAAAATATTTTTTTTTAAATAAATAATTTTACTCCCCAAACCCCATTTTTTTGGAATAAAAAAAATTATTTTAATTGTTTTTTTTCTGATAAATGCCATAATATATTTTTATTTATTATATAATTTTATCTTTCGTCAAATCCTTCAAAATTTCCATTATTGGGATTAAAAGAGTTATTATCTAAGTCAATTTCCTTTTCATCTTCTACATCATTCAAATATGAAAAATCTAAATCATCTTTTTCACAATTAATTTCTTCATAAAAACCTAAAATTTTACTTAAACAAATATTAAGAGAAATAATTCCTTTATTTAATTGTTCTTTAATTTCTCCAGAATTTTTCATTGATGCATCCCATAAATCAGGACTATATAAATACTTTACAATATTTTCTTTTGATTCATTAATTATTTCTGTCTCTTCTTCATTAATTAAATTAATTAGTAATCTTGTCATTAATCGTCTTAAAGCTACGCATATTTTTTCTTTTGACAATAAATCTGTTTTATTATTGTCAGAAAAATATTTAGATATATTTCCTTTTTCCTCTTCAGTTAACTTTAATTGACATGGATTTAATTCCATCTTAATTTGCCCAAAAATAATCTTTTCAAAAAATAAAATAATATTATATAATTTATCTACTTTAAATTCAACTTTTGCATTAAAGAAATGTTTTATATATTTCAAACTCTTTAATTTATCTGTTGAATCTATAATTCTATAAATGCTTGTATTATCTATATCATTTTTTACTATTAGCTCAATTAAATTTTCAATTTCTTTTAAAAGTGAAAGAGATTTCTTTAAATCTTTTTTAAGTGTTTCTGAATAAAATGATATTATATATTTTTTATCTCCATCTTTTAGTTCTTCTAATCGACTTTTATTATTGATAAAAATAGATAATATTTCATTATAATAAAAATCATTTTTATAAATTATTTCTTTAATATCATTACTGAATAATTTTTTGTTACATAAAAATAAATTTGTTAATATTTCCTCTATTTTATCAAAATCAATATTATATCTATTATAATTACTATAATTAATTGAATTATCCTTTAAATTAAATATATTCCTTAATGAATAATTTAAAACCAAATTGTCAAAGCTTTTATATTCTTTTTCTAATTTAAAAGTAATAATCTCATCATCACTAATATCTTGCACAGATACTTTTTCTCTATATACTTCAGGTAATATTGCTTTAATGATTTTCTGATTTATTAATGGTTCAAGTATTTTATTTTGAATACTAATAAATTTATTATATATATTTATAAAATATTTATTTTCATTATCAATGAAAAATTTAGATAAAGGCATTGAACTATTTAATTGAGGAGACTCCTTTTCTTTTATACTATTCCACAATATAATGAAATCTTCAGACAATTTTGGATTCTCCTTATATATATCTTCATCTTTTAATATTGCTTGTTTTGCTTTAAATCTTGTTATTTTAGAGGAATATTTATTTATTAATAAATTATGGAATTTATTAAATAAAGGAAGTTTTCCTAAGAATTCAAGATCAGATTTATTTCTGTTTAAATATGCATCAATTACAGGGTATTTTTCTGTATTATTTATAATTAATGATTTAACATGCTTCTCACCTGGATATTCAGTGTAATAAAAATATTTTAAAAATGGATATTTTTCCTTATCACATTCATTCCACTCATATTGTTCTGGTATTAGATTATCCATTGAACAAATATCACCTCTGAGATATTGGAATTCATTATTATGAGTATTATATTGAGCTTTATAATAATTATAATTATCTATTTGACTTTTAATTATTTCTTCTATTCTTCTTTCAATTTCGTTTAATTCATCATAAGATTGAATTGAATTTATTTCACTTAAAATATTTGTTACATCATTAAAAATCATATTCATAAATATTTCAATACTATCTATATTCCTTCTCGATAATTCATTTTCTAGCTTTTTCCAATTATTTTCTATCATTCTTATACATGTCATACCTTCTGCACCATAATCCCTCAATTTATTTCTTTGAATATATCCTAATGCACTGGAAAATAATAAATTAGAAAATAAAATATAATTTAAAAGTCTATAACTTATCTGAGATAAATCACGCATATACTTATCATCTTTCATAAAAAACTCTTCAGTTATTTTTATTATTCCTTTATTTTCTCTTCTTAAATTTGCAACTACATATTTTTATTTGAATGAATCTAGAATTTCAAAATTTCCTTCCTTTTGTTTCTTATTACTTTCAGCAATTTGCTTTTTTGAATCATTATAGAATACTCTGAAATAATTTCTTCTTTCCCTCATTGTTGAGTTTTTTAGCCAAAAAGGTTCATATTTTATTTTTTCATTACAAAATGGACATTTGGCTTTATCTTTGCTAGTAGGGAATCCATCAGAACTTTGGACTTGATGTAAAAAAGGTCCTTTTGGCTTACAATTACATATATAATATCCTATTTCATCTGGAGCTGTTGGAAGTTCAGCTAACAATTTGGAATAAACTTTATATATTTGTAAATCTCTTAAATCGTTTCCTGAATAATAATTTTGTCTAATTAAATCTTTTGCATTTGCTTTAAACATATTTTTATAAATATTATTACCTCCATTATTAATGAATTTTAAACAAAATCTAAGACTATATAATAAAATAATAATATCTTCATTGGGAGATATAGAATAATTAATAATAAATTGATTAAAATTATTTTTAATACAGAAAAGATCAAATAACTTTTTGTTTTCTTTATTAGTAATGAAATTTTGATATTTACTACCAAAATTCGAATATCCTTTATTATTGTCTTTATATTTGTCTTCTTTTAATTTAGATAATAATAAGTTGGAAATGATAATATAAAAAGTATTTATATCGTCATTAATCAAAGAGTTTAATTTCTCTTCAATTCCAATAAAATCATTCATTTGATATTGATAAAATATTTTCATCCCATTTTTACATTTTTCCATCTTTGTTTCTTCAGGTATTAAATAATATCTCAAATGAAATTCGTTATTTCTATTACAATGAATTTTATTAAATTTAAATTTATTCATCAAATATTTTTGCTGTTGACTTTCTTCCATTAAATTAATTAGATTTTTTCCATTTAAATTGTATATTATCTTATTGTAATATAATCCTAAAATTGAACTTATATTGGCATTTAATTCATCATTATTAATAATTGAAATTACTCTTTCAAGGTAGTTTTTATAGTTATTTTTTATAGATACTTTATCACTAATATCACTAGATAATCTGAATAAAAATACCTTTATATATCCTATGCTAAATAAAAATTTTATATTTTTATTTTCAATTCTGTTTCCCTTTATAATATCCTCTAAAATATTAATAGATTCTTGGAAAATGTTCAATGATTCATTAAAACATTTTTCATCTTTATTCATTATATTGATATAATTATATGATGCTTTTTCAAATAAATAAAGAAGTATTTCACTCAAAAAAATATTATTTTTTGACTTTTCTTCTAAAACTAACAAAATTTTTGATTTAAAATTTGTAATTTTATTTAAAAATAATTTTAATATATTAGAAGATAAATTATTGATCATTATAACTTCCAATATCTGCAAAGAACGAATGATAAAATTATTATCTTCTAATATAAATTGTTTTAATATAAAGATTCTATAATCTAAATTTTTAAATTTTTTAGCTTCCTCTAAAAATATATGACTAAGTAGCTCATAATAGTTTCTTCCCTTTTTTGTTATTTTTTCATCTATTAACTTATATAATTTTGTAATATTTTCCTTTAGCTCTGAAATATTTGGATTATATTCATTTTTATTAATGATAGTTGAGTTTTCGTTTAATAATTTCAATATTTCTATCTGAGCTTCTTTTTCCCTTACTTCATTAATTTTAAATACTTTTTTAATTTCAATAAACTCAGATAAAATATAAATTTCATTTGAAAACAACAACAAATTACTATTGATTCTTTTTATTATTTTGAGTGCATTTTCTATTGATTCTAAATTAAAATATTCTTCATCAACATTATTATTTCCAACTCTTTCTGATGATGAAATACTAACGCAAATAGAACTCAAAATTAAATAAAATGGCTCGTTAACTTCTTTAGTATGTTCAGGATTCCTTCCTTCTTGGACAACATATTTTATTTTCTTTTCATTAATTATTTCTTTTATCTTTTTAAATAATGATTTTTTATCCTTGAATATGAGAGAAAGATTATTATAAATTATTAAATAATCTAAAATTGAATCCTTATATGATTCAATCCAAATAATATTTATAATAAATACTTTGAAAATTTTATCTATTTTGGAAGAATTCTCATTTAATATACTTGCTATTAATTCATTATTTTCATTATATCTTAGATTTAATAATAGTAAAATTATATCATATTCAAACTCATCGCTATAATCTTTTTTAGTTATATAGTATTTCCTTAAGTATAAGTTTAAATAATCTTTTTTTAATAAATCTCTAAATTCATCTAATTCAGATGTATCTTCAAATGGAATTCCTAAAAGACTTTGTATCAATGGAAAGGCTATAAATTCATTATAAGTCAATTCAAAAAATTGTCTTTCATTTTCATGGAATTTAATTATTAAATCATTTAATTCTTTGTTTTTTGCCAATGAATATCTTAATTTTTTTTCATTCATATAGAAATTTAAAGCAATATTCTGATTTATATATTTATTCATTTCTTTTAATATATTAAAAAATCCAGGCAATTTAAAAGATATATTAATATTAAGAGAATCATTTTTTATATTGTCACTTAAATCAATAGAAGAAAAATATAATTCGATACTATTTTTAATAATACTATTTTTATTTAAGTAAAAAGCTAAATTATTATTGTTTTTATTAATAATATTATTGTTTCCTTTTTGTTCTTTAATTAATTTTGGGCTGGCTTCTATTGAATTTTTGATATTTTTAAATTTATAAAGATCATCCGAAATTTCTGAGATTTTATCTTGATCGTTTTCAACTAATAATTCTGGATGCTCAAAAGAATTAATAAATATAGTAGTTAAAAAATTATTATTCTCTGTTATTTTAAAAAAATTATCTAAATTTTTCTCGAAAATTTCTATACTTATTTTCTTTATAATTGATATTAAATCAATATCATTCTCTTTTATTTTATTATTCTCAAAAATATCTTTGATCAAATATTCTTTAATTGCTTTTTCCTTATTTTCTATTTTATCTAAAATAATAGTATTTATTTTGTTAACTACATACTCTTTCTCTTCCTTTAACCAATTGAATATATTTATAATAAAATTTTTTTTATTTATGCCTTTAATTTCATCTTTTATTTCAAATAATTTTTTCTCTTCATTTTTTAATAAAAAGTTTGTGAAATATCTGGAAGTTATTTCTTCCAATTTTAATTTTTCTAAAATTTCAATTATATTTGATTTAAGGATATCTTTTAGTTTAAAATGGCCATTTAAATCATCAATAAATCTTTGATTAACATCTGAGACAAGAGAAACAGTAGATATATCATATTTTTTATTATTAGAAATTTCAAAATTTCTTTTGATGTGACAAGTAAATATAAATTTTTTTCCATTTAAATAATTATTTTTTAATTTTTCATAATTTTTAATAATAAAAATTATTTTTTGAATTTTGTGTGATTTTTTACCTTCAAATTTAATTAATAAAATACTTAATTTATTATTTTCATAAAAATCATCTAATATTTTTAAAAATTCTTGAGTAGTATTTATATAATTTATTTTTATAACTAAAATATTATTTTCTTCATCTTTATTCATTTGCTCATTAATTGTTGATAATGTATATATTATTGAAAATTTATATTTATTATTTTTAATAAAATCAATAATATTAATAATCTCATTTTCAAAATAACTTTCTTCTATGGTGGATGTTAAGTTTGATTTTCTTGCTTCTTTTGTAAAATTAAATGATGCTATAATATCTTGGGGTAGTATTTTAGCAATTATTTTACAGATTTTTTCTGATAATGAATCCTCATTTAAATTATGATTTTTATTACTTGCATCATAGATTAAATTTAATATTTCTTCATAATCAAAATTTACTAATAATTCTTCTACTTTATAATTTATTTTTTTTTTATTATCATCTAAATCTATTTTTAAGATACTCTCAATTTTAGAATAAATGCTTTTTCCTTTTTTAAGCAAATCTTCTTTTAAAATATTATGATAAGTCAAAATATGCTTTTCAAACCTACTTTCTAATGGTTCTTGTTGTTTAAGTTGTTTTTCTTTTTTTGTATTATCTATTATTATAATACATTTAAATTTATCGTGAACAAATGTTAAAGAATCAGTATAATATCCTAGACAAATTCTAGCATATTTTTTGCCATTTTTTATAGTCCAGTTTTGATTGAACAAATCAAAAAGTGAATCAAATACTTCTTTTAAATCAATTAATATTAAAGTGTCTCCTTTACTTATACTATTTTTAATTCTATTAATTATATCTATCAAATAATCACTTGAGTTGTCTCCTCTAAAAGGGCTTTTTTCAATCACAACTTTATTTTCAATTTTGCCTAAAAGATTATCTAATATAAAAGATTGCATAGATAATTTAGTTTTAAGCATTAAATATCTACAATTATCTTCACTTAAATTTTCTCTTATTCTTTCAATAATTTCATATTTATTATTAATATTATTAATCTTCATGTTGATTAAGCCTTTTTCATCGCACAATTCATTATATTTTTGTTTGAATAATATTACTGAATTTTCAATTCCAAATTTTTGTCTTTCAATATCTTCAAATTCAAATCCTGAGAAATTCCTCTCTATTGCTTTTTTTATAAATATAATTAATGTCTTTTCTGATAAAATTTTCTTTTTATTTTTATTATTAATTTTAATATATAGTGAATTAATTTTGCCAGCACAATATCTAATTAAATGATAAAAATCTCTACTTCCAAGTTTATCAAAATATTCTGAGTTATTATCTCTTAGAAACTTTTTAAAATTATAATATGATTCAGACAAAATAGTAAGTTCTTTTATGTATTTTTTATATATTTCAGAATTAATATTTTCAACAATGGATATCATAGTATTTCTAATATCATCTATTTTACTATCTAATTCTTCTACAAATAATGAAATTGCCCTATTCATTTTCGCTGAATCAAGACTCCAATTACTTATACCAACGAAACCTATTTTTTTTTCTTCATTTTCATTTAAATTCAAATCAAGTTGAGAATGCAGAACTTTTAAAGGATTTTCTTTAGATTTTTCAGCAAGACCTAATTCATCAAAATAAACTAAAGATATTGGCAATTGAATTTCATTATTTTTATTTTTTGCTTCTATCCAATTTTCTAACTTTTCTTTGGCAATTTCAAATAATTTTGAAACTGCTTTTGAAGATGTTGTAATAGAACCTTGAAAGCAACTCCTTATAATTGAAGGGAATTTTCTGAAAAAAATACTGTTTGAATATTGTCCTAACATAGATTTAAATATCAATTGAAAACTTAGACTTTTACTACAGCCTGGTTTTCCACAAATTATTAAGGGAATTTTTGTATTAATTGCTATAAACATTAAGAAGATATTTTCTTTTAAAATATTATTTTTCCCTATGCCAGGCTCCAATTCTATTTCATTTATTATAAAATTTTTTTCTTTGTTTGGAACATCTACTAGGAAATCTATTTTATTGTTTATTTTTTGTTCAGTCATAATTTCATTTACCTTTATCCTAAACTCATCTCTTAAATCAGAATTAAATAATCTTATATAATAACAAACATATATACCTAAAATTATTGCATTTATTGATTTTGTTTCATCATCAATTATTTTTATATCTTTTTCTTCTTTTTTTTCTTTTTTTAAGTACTCGTTTTTCTTAGTGTAATAATTTTCAAAAAATTTAACTAAAATTGAAAATCTATTAATTTCCCTTAAAGAAACAGATGAAATATCTCCATAATTTTTGATGAAATCATGAGAAAATGTAATTAATTCTATTGTCATTTTTCCATTCTTTTTTAATAAGCAATTCTCATGAAGAATACTTTTTATATATTCTTTTTCATAATTTTTATCGATATTTTTAAAATAATAAACAAAATTCATCAAACTAAAGGGCAGGGGATTAACTAGATATACCAAATCTTTTTTATATTTTGTTTCTTTATTATATTTTAATCCACATTGAGGTTTTATTTTCGAAGAAATTCTATATGGATTACATGCTCCAAGTAGTATTACATTTTTTTTCAATTCAATTCCATTAAATGAATGTTTAAAAAATATTTCTGAAAATAAACCAAAAGATTTGAATGTATTTATTTCATCGAAAAATAACCATATTTCATTCTTTTTTTGAGCAATTTGGTTTATTTCATTCATTTTTTTAATTATATCTTGCTCTGTAATCCCTGAATGAATATTGAATATTTCTAAAGAAGATAAATTGCCATTATTTTGAAATTGATTTAATTTTTTTATCAAAGAAGTTTTACCACATCCTGTTTCTCCCATTATTATCACAGGTATTTTGGCTTTTATTCTATATAATATTAATGCCATTTTAATAAAATTATCATTATTAATAACATAATTCCCTAAAATTTTTTTTAATGATTTCAAATTATTATTATCATTTTCAACTGGATTATCTATAGACATAATATTTTTTAAATTTTTTAACAAAATATTTGGTTCTTTATCTTTTTTAAAATTAAATTCATAAATCTTTGGATTTTTTAAAAAAATCAAAGGATAGCTTTGCACTTTTTCTTTATTTTTGTTAATTTCATCATCAATTTCTGTCAATTTCTCCATTAAAGCATTAATATTATCTTCTTTTTCTTTATTGATAAAACCATTTTTAATAAAATTTGAATATATATTTTCAGTGAACAACTTAGTCCATTCAAATACTTTTTTTGAATCTAAAATGAAATTAATATCTTTTTTATTTATAAATGATATACATTTGTAAAATATTTCTATTTGATAATAAGATGGATTTTCTATTCCTATATATTCATATAAAAGATCTTTAATTTTATTTGCCTCTAAATCTCCTTCTGATTTTTGTCCAGTTTTTGCAAAATTCAAAAAAGAATTTATATTATACTCTTTTGACAATTCAAAATTGGCTTTGATAGAATCTAGTTTTATTTCAGGCTCTTTTTCACTAATAAAAATTTTAAGAATTTTATATCTGTCTAAATAATTATAGAATTCATTTGGAATCTCAATAAATAATTGAGTATCCAATAGAATAGACAAAATATTTTCAAAATAGGAATAAAATTTAGTTATCAAAAATGAAAATAAAAAGTCTCTCATTAAATAATCTTGTTCTGTATCATATAGATCTAAATGAATAACAGTATTTTTTGGATCTTCTATTTTTTCTATAATTTTGTTTAATTTTTGAAATAATAATTTTTTAGTCAAAAATCCTCCTAAAGGAAAATAGATATATTTTTTTTCTTCTGCTTTCTTTTTAATTAAACTAGATTTCCCGCATCCACATACATTAGAATAAAATATTTTTGTATTGCTAATTATATTTTTAAATTTTTCATTGTATTCATTATCTTTAATGTCGTTAATTTTTTCTTCAATATTAATTTTTTTCTACTTTTGGATTTTAGTTTTTCAATATATCTTATAAGCTCATGGTCTTCATTTTGATATACGAATAATATTAATGATTTTATTTCTATTTTTTCTTTTTTTATATAATCTAATAAATTTTTTAATATATTATCTATATTTTGGTTTTGTTCAGGTGTTAAAGAATCATTCACTTCAATAATAAATAAGGTTTTATAATCGCATAAAATAGCTCTATGAAAGAATGCAAACATTTCTTCAAAAGAAGTTTCTTCATTGCATTTTAATATATTTTAGGCAATAGGCATATTTTTAGTTAATTTAAAAAATAAATCAATTATTTTTTCTTCATTTGAATCTAAATCGTTCTTATAGGTAAAAATCCCACTAAAATCATTCTCTTTTATTAATATATTTGAATAAGGGCTTCTTTTTCTTGATCTCAAAGAATAATTATTACTTTCGAAAACAGTTTCAAGATATTTTGAGATATTTTGGAGAACATTTTTAATTATGATATTATAATATTCTATTTCATCATCCGATTCTTTAACAAAAATTGGATTTCCTTTTTCCCTCTGAAAATCATTTAAACAAAATTCTAATATTGGCTTTATTTTACAAAATCCATTTATATGACTATAACTAAAAAAAATTGTTGTCCATAAATATATCTTATATATTTAAACTTTTCATCTTTATAAATTTTATTGAGCTGTTTTTCCAATTCTTCTAATACTTTAGATAGATAATTAATGATATATTCGTATTCTGCGATTTGATTGACAATTTTGTTTACTAATTTATATTTGATATTGTTTTTAACTATTTCAATCTCAACACTAATATTTAAAGGACAACCTTTGTTTCTTAAGTTTTTAAAATAAAATAATATTTTACTTAATTTTTCTATAAATTCCCCATATTGAATAATAATATTTTTTTCTTCTTTTCTATCTTCATTTACTTTCACAAATAAATCATTTTTTATTTCTAATAATTCCTCAATTTTTATTCCTATTTTTTTATCTCCTTTGAAATAATAAAACTCTTGACTTGTTTTATTAATTCTGAACATCGAATTTTTTAAAATTTCTTTTATTTTATGATAATTTGTTTTAGATAGATTAAAATTTGAGTCAAGTTTAATAATTGATACATAGTTATCTGAATATTTTTTAAAACAATTAATAATATTTGGTTCTTCTTTTATTTCTGTCTTTAAATTTTGTAAAAATTGTTTTAATTCTATATTTTCTGACCATATTTTTTTTTTTAAAGAATTCCAAACATTGAATGAAATTCTGTATATCTTCTAAATCTAAATTATTGTCTGGAACTAAATTTTCTTTTAAAATCATAGCACTATGAGAATCTTTTTCAATTAATAATTTAAACGATTGTTTTTTATTATAAAAATATTCAAAAAATTTGATTAAGTCATTATCATTATTATCAACTTTTTCATAATCAAAAAACTCTTTAGTTTTTAAAAAATTTAAATCATTCATTATTTTTTCATAATTATATGTTTTGAAAGTTTCATAATAGTCTTGGATTTTTTGTATTTCAGACAATGATTTTTCTTCATCTGAAATAGGAATTAAATTAAAGAAAAAATTTATATATTTTATTATATTTAAATATTTCTCAGAAGTCAAAAATATTTTGAGCTTTTTAATATTTAAATTATCTAATTTACTGTTTAAGTTGAAATAATTAGTTAGTTCTTCAATTATTCCATTTACATCTACATCTTTTTCATTTTGAATATTTTTTGATAATGATAAGTCCAATTTTTCTGGTTCATTAAAAATAATTTTCAAATTATCTAATTTGTGATAAGCTTGATTGAAATGATTATCTTCATCATTTATAGATAATGAATTATATATTATTTTAAAGATTTTTAAATTTTTTACTTTTTTGACCTTATTAGTTTTGTCTTTTATTTCTAATGTTACCTCTTTATCAATTTCCTGTTTTAATTCATTTATTTTATTTATTTCTTCCTTTTGGATTTTCTCGATAATTTTTGTGATATTTTCTATATTTGTTTTATTTGAATTTAAATGGTATTCTAAATTATCTTTTATTTCATTTAAATTATTAAGTATTTTTTTAATTTCATCCTCTTTTTCTTGTAATTCTTTATATTGTTCATCAGGATTTTCTATATTTAGTAATTTTAATTTTCCCAATAGTATATCTTTTTGTTGATTCATCAATTTTATTAAATCAATATAACAAATATTTTTTGTTTTAATAGCTTCATTAATACTTTTTATAAATTTATTAGTATTAATAAAAAATTCATGTTCATATAAATCAATATTATTATTTTTCAATGAATTAAAAAATTTTAATTTTTTGTTGAAAGATGAATCTTCAAAAATATCTTTTTTATTTATAATTAGAGGATTTAATTCATCAAAAAAGATTTTCAAGTCATGAGATTGAAGTAATTTAATTAAATTAATGATATGATCAAAGGAATCATTACCTTCATATATATTTTTAATTCTTTCTTTTCCCCAATTAATAATATATTGTTTAATACTATCTATTTCATTGTAATTTTTAAAAACTTTTAATAATATTTTTTCCACAAAATTTTTATCTCCTTTTTTTGAGATAATTTCTAATACAATTTTTACTTCATTTATATGTTTTTTTTTAATGTTCAATTCAATAAATGATAATATAACATCAGTTATTTGATTTATATCTTCTTGATTTGATAATTTTATTTTGTTTAATAATTCTTCAAATTTTTCTTTCATTTTATTAAAAATTAAATCGTATTGCTTAGCTATATCAGCCAATACAAATAATTTCTTAAATTTCATAAGATCATTTACCTTTTCAAGCACAATAGTTATAAATTCCCCATAATTATATTCATTATGAATGAATAAATTATTTATTTTTATCAATTCTTTTTGAATATCCTCATTGAATATATCAATTTCCTTGAAAATATAAGGGTTCCTTTTATTTTTCCAATTTTCATCCATATAATAAGGATTTTTATTCAATAAAAAATCAATTTTTTCTTTATTAAGTAATTTTTCTTCTCCTTCATTTTTAATCATTTTTTCTATTATTTTGTCAATTATTTTAGCAAAAATATCTTTCGACAAATTATAATTAGATTTAATATAATAAGAAAAGGAATTAAAATTATTTTTTTCAGAATTTATATCTTTTAATCTGAAATATTGAAGTAAACATTTATGTAATAATAATAATTTTTGAATATTATTTTTATTAGGACAATTTAATTCTTTATTTTTAGAATATATTAGCCAAAATTCTTCATTAATAATTATAAAATGTTGAGATTTTTTTAATTGAAAAGTATTTATAGTTTTAATA
>JAJMZR010014197.1:0-13046 GCA_023807225.1 Epidinium caudatum
ATCCCCAATAAAGGTCTTAAATAATAATAATAAATTAATATCTTAAAAAATATATAAAAATAATTTAATATTTTATTTATAAATATATTTAAGATTAAAAAAAATATAATTAGAATAATTTAATTTTTATGAATAATTGATTATTAATTTAAAACCAAGCTTCATAGTCAATAGTTTTCTTTTTAAGATTATTATTATTCATTGAATTATTAATTAATTCATAAATTATTTTCATTGAACTTCTTTTAGTATCTTTATTTTTATTTTCTTTATTAGCATCATCATTATCTCTCGAATCTCTTATTCCATTTTGATTTTCTTTTCCAATAAAAGTATCACTTTTCTTTTTTTGAATACTTTGACTATTATCTTCCCTTAAATTAAGTACAAATTTAAACTTATTAACATAGTTGTTGACAATTTTATCTAATTTTTGATTACTGTTATCATTATTATTATCAAAAAATAATTTTAAAATATTTTTAAGAATTTTAGGCTTATTAAGTAGTGCTTCACAAGATGAATAAAACACTCCAGGTATTATTCCGTATATAGAAGTTATGGATAAAAAGAAACTAATATTTTTAGTTAATCTCAGAGGAGTTCCATCTTTTTGTTCAATTATTTCCTTATATTCATTATCAGCAAATAAAGTCAAATCACTACTAAATGAGCAAAATCCATTTTCTTTATTGAATGATATATCTTTCAATAATATATTATCAGAAAAAATGAATCTTAATAAATTATTAATTGAATATGAAATAGAAAATTGCTTTCTGAAAAGTAAAATATCTTCACTTGTTAAAATAAATTTATGTATGAAATTTTTCAATGAATCTTGTGGTATTATTTTACACATTTTATAAAACAATTTTTCATTATTTTCTGAACTGTAATAAACTAAATCAGTATTTACATTCCATTTTTGGGCTTCTTCTTCAAATATTTGATTTGATATTTTTGGGCAGTAACCTCTTTTTTGTAGGCAATATTCATATATTTCATCCATATTGTATTTGTTATAAATATCCTCTTCTACTATTTTTATTTTTGAGCTTATATGATATTTGATTGGAGTAATAAAACAAACTTTTCTTTTATATGTTTGATAATTTTTAGCAAATATTGAATTGAATAAAATTTGCATCATATATATTTTCATTTTATTAATATTTTTGGTTTTGGGTCTGTAATAAAATTATGAGAATATTCATTTTCAAACTTGGAAATATAAATCATATTATTTTCAGTTGGTTCTTCAATTTTATTACTAAAGTATCCTAACAATTCTATATTACTAAAATCGATATTATGTATTTTTTCTTCACATAGTTCAAGTAAATTTTTATATTTATTTTCTGTCACTATTAAATTATGCAAATAATATTTATTCTTTATAACGCATTCTCTAAGCTTATTTCTTGTCACTTCTGAATTTTTCATTAATTCTTCAATGTTATTTCTAAAGGGAGTTAAACCAGGATAATTTTTTAATACTTTTGCTACATTTTCAAAAAGGATTTTAACTTCAGACATCTTTTGGTTTTTAAAAGTGTACATTTCACACAAGCTTAATATTGAATTTAATGAGTTTTCCATATTTTCTTTTTCTCTTTTTGTTAATTCATTAATTATTAACTGCATTTTATCTATACAATAATCATATTTATCTTCAGAATAAAGTATATTTTTTAATTCTTTGAATTTTGCAACAATTGAAGATGAATCATTTTTTATTTTTTCTTCATAAATTGAATAAGGATAATAAAAAATTTGTTTATATTTAAGAGCAACTTGTTTTAAAATAACAAAGAAGAAATCATTTTTATTCTCATCATTTTGAAAATAAATAAAATTTTCAAATAATGTAGGGAGCCAAAAAATCCAAACCCAAGGTGGAATTTCATTAATTTCTTCATTAAATCTATTTTTTAATGTTTCATTTTTAAATTCTTTAACGACTTATATATTCATCTGTTCCCTATAATATTAAGAATTATTCATTAACCTTGGAAATATAGGTGGAGATATCGGCTTAATGAAAGTAATCATTCTTGGAACAATATATTTTGCTTTATCTAGTTTATAAATAATTGTATATAAAAAATTATGTAAAGTATTTTCAAACCATTCTGTACTTTCTTCTTCTCCTTTTGTTAAATAAGATATATTTTCGCACATTTCAGCCCAATCATAATATAAATGATAATCTGTTGATTCTTTATTTTTATAGACCGAAGATTCAATAAATAATTTATGTGCTTTTAAAATGTTTCCTTTTTTATAATAAAAATAGGCTTGATGCTCTTTGAAAATATTTATGATATATGAATAAAAATCTTTATTTGTATCGTCCCTTATAGAACTAAAATTTTTAATATAATCATTACATACTTTAATTCCTAATTCATAATTATGAATATTATTTTTTATTAATTTGATATATTCGATATCTTTACAATATATTTCATATGGATATATCTTAATATATTTGTCATTCTCTTCTTCAAATATTTTTAATTTATCATAAAAAGTTTCAACTAAATTTAATTTTCTTGCATATTTCATATAAATCATATCAGTCCAAATTTTATCCGTATAATTAGGATAGTTAACATTGTTATTAGGTTCCAATAATTTTTTTAATGTTTTAAACAAGTAATTTCTTGGTTCCAAAACACATTTTAATGATTTAAATCCTTCGCAATAAAGAGGTAATCTTTCTCTCCATAACAATAAATTATCTTTAAAATTGCATTTGTTTCTTTCTCTAATAGCTTTAAGACTTTCATTTAATGTATTATTACTTTCCCAGGCTTCGACTGCCAATTGAAAAATAAGGTAAAAATCATAATCTATATTTTCTAAATTTTTTGGATGCAAAAGACTAAAATCTTGATATATATTTCTTATACAATTCATGCATATGCCTTGATATTTATTATCCATTTTCATGTTTAATATATTTTGCTCATTAGTAAATATTTTATATATATCATTAATTTGAACTATAAATGGATTCCTTAAATTATATTTTTCAGGTTTGATATATTGTTGAATATTATTCGCAAATGAATCTAGATCTTTCCATTTTTCGTTTCCATAATACCATAATCCATTTAATTTTAAATCATTGTTATTATTTATTTCACTTAATTTTATTATATTTTCCCATTTATTATTATTTTGGTAGCATTCAATCAAGCCATTTTCCCATGATGATAAATCATTGAAAATATCAAATTCTTCATTTGAAATAATATTACCATTTGCATTATCAATAAAATCTATATTTATTTTATCTAAAATTTCACTTTTAAATTTGTCAAAACATTCATAATATATATTTTCTGCATTTATATAATTATTTGTTTGTAATTCATTAAATGCTTCTTTAGAATATTTATTATTAGAAAAATAATAATTCAAACCATTACATAATTCATTTTCTTTCAATTGATAAAAAATATTAATTAATGAATTGTATGAACTTGGTACATCAATTCCAGACATTAATAAATTTTCTAAATATAATATATTTGTACTCCAGAAATTTTGGCATGGAATTAATGATTGTATTATTATAGGCTTAATATAAATTACCGGAGTACATTGACTAAAAGTTTCAAATAAAAGATTGATTATTTGAATGTTTTTTTCTTTTGGCTTTTCTAAGTATTTTGTAAATAATTCATTAATATATATTGTTAATGTTTCTCTTTCATTCATATTTAATATTTTCCAAATTTGTGAAAATATAATAGGAAATATTTTATAGCAAGAAGCATTATCTGATAAAATATTTATTCTTATTAAATCTAGAAATTCGTCATATTTCTTCTCTTCAGTAATTAAATTGCAATTATCAACCATATTTTTGATGAAACTATTTTTATCATATTTTTCATCATTTTTATTATTTTTTATTTCTTTTATATTATCTTCTTGATTATTATCAAATTTCTTTAGAGTTTTATATTTTGAGAAATTATTTATATTTATTTTCAAAGGTTTTTCTTCCTTAAAATAAGATAATAAAAATTCGATACTTAATGGGATAGATTCACGATATAATAAAGAATATTAAAAATAATCTTCTTCGTTTACATCAAATGTTAATATCCATTTCAGACTATCTATTAGATTATAACCAATATATGATTTTATTAATTCAAAAATATTGTTTCTATATTGCAATTCTAATTTAGTAGAAGTATATAAAAGGACATGCAATGATTGAATTATATTAGGGTCTTTCTTATTAAAATTTGGTTCATTTATATTATTTTTTAAATAATTTATGAATAATTCTAAAATATTTTCATTTGTTCTTAAGCATTTATATGCATTTAAATTTTCTAAACATTTTAATATTCTAAACATAAACCTATTTTTTTCTTCAGTCTTATCTTTTAATATTTTATTATTCATAATTTTAGTTAATAGATGCTCTAACAAAGGATCATAAAATTTATCGCGGAAGCATCTATATATAGATAAAAACAATTCCAAGAGAGTATGATAATAATTATCAACAATTTCATCACATTGAAGGAAAAAAAGAAATCCACTAAGTATAATATCAGGATAGACAATTAACATATTATTAATAGAAATTAATAATTTATCTTTTTCTTTCTCCCTTTCTTTGTCATGTAAAACACATTCTATTTGTTCACTTTTTATTTTTTGTAAATCTTCAATATCTCTTAAATTAAAATAAAAATTATGGCTTGTAAAAAAATATTCTCTAATATCTTTATAAATAATATTCAAATAATTATGATATCCCTTTTTGTAATAAATTTCATATTGGATTTTATATTCTCTTAAAAAGAATAATGTAAAGCAATAAAAATTTTCAAAAAATGAATAAGTAATTGAATGAATCATATTTAAATTCTCTTGTGATGATTTTAATTTTTTATCTAATTTTTCTTTTAAAATATTATTTTCTAACTGAATATTAGCATTATTAGAATAAAAATCTTCGACTAATTTTCTAATAAATATAAAATATTTAAATTCATTTATAAGAAAAGTTTCTAGCCATTTATCATTAATGGTTTGTTGTTGAAATTGGTTTGCCTGATTATTTCTCATTTGCTGTTGTTGCAATTGAATTGTATGTTGTGCCTGCTGTTGTTGATTGTTATTATTAATTTGTTGAGTTTCACTTGATGTTGTTGGTATATTTTGATTATAATTAATATTATTGTTTTGGGCATTAGAATTATTTTGTGGAATACGATTTTCATATATATTTTGGTTTCTATCAATATATAACTTATTTGTTGTTAAAAAAGTAATTATTTTTTTTATTACGTTTTCATAAAAATTTGCATTATACTCAATACTTTTATTAAACCCAATAAATAAATCTTTTATATCTTTTATATCATAATTAGTACATTTTTTATCCATATCTTTTATTAGAACTTCAAAATAATCAAGCATTGCTAATTTATGAGCAATAAAACACTCTTCATTAGGCTTCTCTTTGTTATTTAATTTTATTAATAATTTATCATCATTTAATAATCGAAAAACGAATGCAAAGTCATTAAAAATTCTAAAATTTGCATTATTATCATTCATTATTTTGTATATCTTAAAATAGAATTCTAAATTCTTATATATAGTATCAATTTTAATATTAAAAACAAATATTCTTAACAATTGAATATGGATATGAATATTTCTTATGAAATCTAGTGATTTTTGCTCAACTAAGGGAATCATCATTTGGAAATTATTTGATGAATTCATGATTTCCCTTATATATGCAATTAGTTTTTTAAGCATTTCAAAATTATCATTCTCATTTTTATCGATTGAACTATTGGAAAAAATTAATATTTTATATAATTTAAACACCACTTTAAATGCTATATTGTCTAAATCTGTTATACTTTTACATTTCTTATTATTATTATTATCTCCTTTATTAATAATTTCTCTTTGATTAGATATATATGTTATAATTAATCCTAATGTTTGGACTAGAATTTTCTTATAATTTAAATTATTTTTAGATAATTTGGAACTTATGTCCAATATAAAATTTAATATAAATAAAATAGTAGAATCTTTTGCTTTATTAATTATATTAGGAAATTTCAAAATAATTTTCAAAAGATTAAATATACCATTATAATTTCCTTCATTAATATAATAAATAATTAATTGTTCTAGTGTATTATCAGTTTGAGAAAATGGAAATATTAATTCATATGCGATTATTTCAATATTTGAGTAATCTTCACTTAAATTCTTATAAAAATTAGAAATATTTTGAATATTTTTTTCCTTTGCTTCCTGTTCAGAAAATAAGCTTATATCTAATAAAAGATATATTCTCCAAAATCCTGAGCCTTCTTTATCTTTTGAATAAGGTGAATGACTTAATATACTTCGGATTGTATAAAATATATTTCTAGTTTGTTCATTATAATCTTTATTACAATCTTTCTTATTTAAATATTCTAGATATATAATAATTAATAAAGATAATAATTTGTATTTGATTTCTTCTTTTTTTTCATTATCAAATTTAATTTCATATAATCTTAAAGATAATTTTTCTATAAAATTTAATAAAAATTCATCATCGTATTTAATGTTATTATTGTTATTATTATTTATATCTTCTTTTTTATCAACTTTATCTACTTTTATTGAATTATCTTTATTTAAGGAAACTGAAAAATATTTGAAATAATTACTATTTTTTAGATATCTTATCATCATTGGAATTACTAAGTATTCCACAAAATGGTCAAAATTTTTTACTGTTTCGTTATCTAATTTAATAAATTCATTCATGATTGATTTAAACTTTTTTTCAGAATTTTTATCACTTGCAATTATACATAAACGATATGTAATAAATATTACAATTTTATTTTTTTCTATATTTGATACATTTTTCATTGATTTAAAAAAGAATAAAGATAACAAATATTTATTTTGCTCTTTGAAATTTTCAATATGAATCTTATTAAGATCAAGCCAATATTTCATAACTTTGTCATAATTAATATTGTCTTGTAATTTTTCATAATTTTTATCATAATATTTAATTAATCTTCTAATATAATCATCAATAGTTTCAAGTAATAAAGTTCTTTTTAAATAAATTGGAGAAAAGAATGAAATTATTTTACATATTTTTAATAAATATACTAATATTTCCAGATCTTCTTTCATTTTTGCCATATTTTTATCCACAATAATTTCATTTTTTATTTTATTAGTGAGTTCTGTGAAAAGTGTTTCACAAACTAAAGTTTTTTTAGCATTAACTACTAATATTTTAATAAATACAAACACACATTTTTGTTCAATTCTATTAATTTGTTTATTACTTACATAATTTAATATAAATTTACTAAAATTTTGACGATATTTCGTTATTAATTTTATTATTTTATTAATATATTTTGTTTGGTTGAAATTTAATGAATTATATGAATCTTTTATAATAATTTCTTTTATCCTAGTTAATAATTGCCTAAAGATAATATTTAAATATTCTTCTTTAATATTATCAATGTATATAAATAATGAAACAAATCCAAAAAATAATATAAATTGATTATTTTCACTTTTATCTAGTGGTATTTTATCAAAAATAGAAATTTTCTTTATTAAAGTAGTAGTCATTTTATCATCTAATTTCATAGTTTTGCATATAATTAATAAAGTATTAACATGCTCTATATTTAGGCCAGTACTGAGATCTTGATTTATTGCACAAATTGAATTCCTAATTTCATTTTCATTTATTTTTTCAATCAAATTATTTATTTTTTTATAATTCTCAATATAAATCATATTTCTTAGTTTATTATCATTTTTAAAAATATCATATAAAAATCTTTTTGATTGTTTTATTATTTTAGATGTATTTAAATTAAATATTTGTATGAATATTAATTTAGTAATCTTCATTTTATATTTATCAATTTCTTCTCTTTCTTTTTGTGAGCATTCATTAAAATTCAATTTATTAAATAGCTCATTTAATAAATTAATATATTTACTGACCATATTGATTCTTAATCCTAAATATTCATATAATTCGCCTATTATATAATTTCTTATATCTATTTCATTTTTATAAACTTCATGCTCATAAATATATTTTTCAATAATTTCAATATATTCTTCTTTCACTTCATTTTCAATTATAATTTCCTTTCCTTTATTATCTTTTATTTTATATGAATATTTCAAATTTTTTTCAACCAGTAATTGCTCCATAAATAAATATAATATTTTTGTTTTAAATTGTGGCTCAGCTTCTTTGAAGTATAATGAGATTTCACAATAATTAAAATAACTTATTAATATATTAAAATATAAAGATTTAATTACTGCCAAACATAAATTAACATGATTATTTATTTTAGAAAAAATATATTCTTCTATTAAAGTAGGACAGTACCTCAAAATATTAATTAATGAATCTGAATATGCTATTAAATTTTCAAATGACTTATCTCTTAAACCTAATCTTTTTGTTAAATAATTAAAAATAATATCTAATTTTTTATATATCTTTGTTGAATTAAAGTTTCGAAGAATAAAATTATTGGAATTTTTCATATTTATTTCATTATTACTTATATTATTATTACAATTAGATATTATTTGTCTAAGATCTATTTTATTATTAACTTGCATAAAATACTTATAAAATTCAATTATTGTTATATTATTTATATCAATTTGAAATAGTGTTGGTGATATTTTCTTTAATTGAGGAATTTTTTCAATTATTTTATTTAATAAATAATAACCAAAATTTCTTGTATAATCATTTGGTATGTCAATTTTTTCTATGATTTCATCAAAACTATATTTTAGAAAATCAAAAAGCATTACAAAATTATTTTTTGCATTAATGATATCTTCTTTTTCTTTATCAGGAAATATATCCTCATCCATCTTTTTATCTAAATTTTCCTTTAGATATTCTTCACTCAATTTATCATAATTTTCATCATTTATAACGAATAAATTAATTAAAGAATCGATTATTTCTACTAAAATATTAGAACTTTTTTTAAATTGTATTTTAATAATATTTGGATTTTGACATATAGCACTTGTAATGCATTTAAAAAAATATTTAAGATATTTAAAGTTAACAATTTTGTCGAATTTTTGTAATAATATTTTTAATAACATTAAACCAGAATCTTTTCTTAATGATTCATTAACATAACAGCACTTTATAAATTTCATATACATTATTTCTACTATTTCTAAATTTTGAATTATTTTGACATCATTGTCAAAAAAAGAATTTATTGAATCAATAATATTGTTTATTATTTTTAGTGAATATTCGGTTAAATGAACATTTGTATTTCTAATTATAGTTGGATTGATATTAAATAAGAATTGAATCATTTCATCAATAAACATAATTGGATCAATTTCAAATAATAACATATTTTTATTATTTTTTTCTTTAGATAATAAGATCATTAAAAAGTAGTCGCTTATAAATTTCATTAAGTTATTTCCTTGAAAATTTTGATCTTTTTGATTATTTTGTATTGAAATATATGCAGAGTTAATCAAAAAGAATCCTGTTATTATTTTACCAATTATAAAATGCTCTTTTTTCCTAAAGATACTATTAATCTTTATTTTTGAATTTTTTTCATTCATAGTTTTAAAAGAATTTCCTAAACTAAATTCTTCTTCATTAAAATTAATTCCTTCAATAATATTTTTTTTAACTTGAATCATATATTCATAATCAATTTTTTTATTAAAAAAAGAAACTAAACAATTTTTAAATATTTCAATATAATTATATGTTATTTTTTTATCAGATGATGTAACACTTTTTTTGTGAAAAATTTTATTACTCCAATTAATACTGTTTTCGATGTCAATATCAATTATATTATCTAAAATAAAATCAAAAGTTCTATCACTATTTTTCTCTTTCAATTTCATTGTTAATATTTGAGTAGGACAAGTTTTTGTATTTATCTTCTTTTTTTTAAAATAATTTCTTCCTTTTCCTCCTAATTTTGATAAACATTTTAATGAAGCTAGACAAACATTAATATTTGAAGTACGTAATAAATTACCTGATAAAGAATCTGTAATTTTAGATAAATTTTGTTCAATGAAAGGTACTACTTTTTCGGGATGTTTAGCATAAATATTCATCCAATTTTCTAAATTAATTAAATTATATTGAATATTATCAGCTCCATTACTTAATGAATCTACTAAAGAAGGAAATATTAAATGAGGTAATTCTGATAAAAATTTAATTTTCACTGGCATTGCCATTATTATTTCTGATATTAAATCACTTAAGAATGGTACCTTTTCTTTTATATTTACTAAATACTTTATAATAGCATATAAAATAGAACTAATTTCTATATTAAAATCATAATTTAATTTAGTTTTTTGGGCTTTTTCATTTCCTGAAGAATTTTGTACAGTAGTTATTGCAGTTTTTAAATATTTAAAAAGACATCTTAAAATATAAAAATAATTTCCATAATATTCAGAGCTTTTTGATAAATATAAAAAGTCGATGATCATTGGAATTATTTTGTTTTTATAATATTCTATATCATTATCACAATCCAATAAATTAAAGAATATTGATTTTAATATTGTTATAATATTTATACTTTCACTTAATATAATTGAAGTATTAAAAGGACTATTATGTTCTGAGTTAAATAGTTCTACAGGATTTCCTGTTTCATATATTTTCATACTAAAATATTCCAAATATATTTTAAATAAAGCTTCTTTTGTCTTTGGCTCTTTTATATTTTTGAATATATTATGTATTAATTTTGTTGAAATGCAGTTTTTATTAGGACAGATTTTGCATCCTAATTTATACAATTTAAATATATATGGTATTAATCTTATAAATATAACTCTGAATAAATCTAAATCATTAGGAAATGAAGTAATATATATTTCTAATAATTTATCAGTTAAATCAGTTGAACTATCATGAATCTGATGATTGACTCTTGTCCTTTCAAAAATATAGAAAAAATAATAAAAAAATTTACTTAACTGAACTCCAGCTTTATTTATCACATAATATCTTAGTTCTGAATAATCAGTATATTCCTTATTCATTAATATATTGTTTAATTCATCAATTAATTTTTTTATAGTTATAAGAGAATTCTTAAGAAATTCATGTAATTGCTTTTGATCTTCTATATATATATATTTATCATATTTATTACTTAGTAACAAAAAAAATAAACTATTTAAATTATTCTTTTTAATAGAATAATAATCATTCTCTTCTAAATTTATTTTTAACATATTCTTTTGAAGAATTTCTTTTTGTTGTTGTTTTTCATCTCTTAAAGGGAATGAAATATATTCAATACTTAATGAAAATAAAATGTGATAAAGGGATGTCATTTGTTTTAAAAAGAAATATAAAGTTTCAAAAGATAGATTATGCTTCTCTTGTTTCTCACTTGAATTCCAATCACAAAAATTTTGAATAACATATATGATTTGTGTTTTTATATCAATTGATATTCTAAAATCATTTATTTTTGTTACTAAATTAATAAACAATTTAAGATCATTTTTTATATAGTCTGATATTCCTTTAAATAAAACTGCTATCTCAGAATTCATTTGTTTATTAAAACAATATAAATAATATTTTATTATATTTTTTAATACTAAGTTATATTTACTATCTGATTTATATTTAGTTTGCAAATAATTATTCTCATTAAAGTAATCTTTCCAGTTTGTCTTCAATACAACTTCAAAATGATTTATTTCACCATTTGGTAACTTTGCTCTACTTGATTTTAAAATTTCTTCAAAATATTTTATGTTAAATTGACAAGTAAAAAATATAGTTGAATTTTTTAAAACGAATTGAAAAGTATAACAAATTAATTCTATTTCTTCTTTGTTTATATTTCTATATTTTAATATATAAAATAAATACAATATTTGTATTATGAAAAATGAATATTTTTCAAAAACAACATTTTTGCAATTAGAATTTAACTTTTCTTTTTCAATTATTTTTATTGAATTAATTGCTTTCTTAGCACATTCTATTAAATTATTTTTTTGTGCTCTTGCTTCTATTAAATAGTCATCTTGGGAATTAGGTGAATTAATACCATTATTGAAATTTGCCAAATAACAAATTAAACTATAAGAATAATAGCCCAATAATTCAAGTGAATTTTTAATTAAATTTTTATTTTGTTTATCATTATTTATATTTATTTTCCATATTTCTAGTACTCTTTTTGCATTTTCATTTATATAAATTAATAATTCAGTAAATCCTCTTAAGCTTAATTCAGGAACTCTTTCATAATGTACACTTATTAAAGACAATAAATATTTATATATTTTTATTCCAATATCTTCTACTTCGATTTTTAAATGTTTATTAATTAATTTAAAAAATTTCTTCCAAATTTCTTTTTCCTTTGTCATAAATAATAATTGATAATAACGGTCAATAATTAATAGCTTAAAATTAATGGCACCTTGCTCTTTTCTTTTATCTAACTCTGTTTCAACTTTTTCAAAAAAATTAATTATATTTTCACATAAACTTTTAGAATTTATTTGAGATGTCTTTTGTGGATTATCTCTATTTTCTTTTACTTCTTTCGCCTTACATTCACTGATTAATTGTTTCATTTTATTTGTATCTTCCTTAAGAGAATTAAAGTCTATAAAAAATTATAAAAATTTTTAGGTACCTTTTGAGGCAATATCTTGTTCTATTCTTTTCATAAGAATTTCCAAATGAGAGTAAAGTGATGTGACAGTATCTATTTAAAGAAAAAAAAGAAAAAATTATAACTATATAAATTACCATTTTTTAAATTTTTTTCTTCCATTATTTCTATTTTAATTAATAATAATTAATATAATTTCCATTTAAATATTAAATTAAATAAACTATTTTTTTTCCTTATTTATAAAAAATTAAATACTTTTTGGGGATTGGGGATTGGGGATTGGGGATTGGG
>JAJMZR010014198.1:0-13013 GCA_023807225.1 Epidinium caudatum
ATCCCCAATCCCCAATCCCCAATCCCCAATCCCCATAAATTTTAAGTAAATTAAAAATTAAACATTTAAAAAAATAAAATTAATAATCGTTTTTAATTGATTAAGGTTTTTACTAATTTAATAAATAATATATTAAATTCAATTAAAAAAGATGAAAGTTTCAATCATTCATATAAAATTATTTTTTCTATTGATATTTATCATAAATGTTTCTAAACAACAAAGAGATTACCTTCCAGAAACTTATCATGAAAAAGATATTATTTTTCCTGCAAATGACAAGATTAAAGATTATGATTATAATTTAATTGAAGCAAAAGTTTTGACAAAAGAAGAAATCACATTATATTTAAATAAGCAAGGGATACATTTGACAGTAGATGACTGCTGTAAAGAAGAAACTGACTTTAATGCATGGGACAATAGGAATATGGATCAAGTTTCTGACTATAAAGAAATATATACTAATGCTAAATATATAAGGTATAACAATAAAATAGAATATAAATTTCCCATTTCAAGAATTGATAATAGGGGATACGAAGTATATCATAGAGTTTGGTTATTTGATCCACAAAGTATTGTAGGTAAAAGATGCAATGTTTATTTAAATAATATTCAAATTTGCTCTATTCTTTACATTACCGGAAAACTATTTTTAGAATTGAAAATTTGGGCCAAGTCTGACACAACTGAATTTGATATAGATTATAATAATTATGCTCGATGCTTTAAAATTGATGATAATGCTATAGCTAATATTTATGGTGGTGATGTTCCATTGACTGAAGATATTAAAACAATAGCTTTTGAATTTCCTACTGAAGGTTATTCCCCTGCTATAGCTTTACATTGGACTTACTACAAAATAACCATAGCTTATTCAAATTTTTCATTAAAGGGAAATTCATTATGTGATAAAATTACTAATCCTTGCATAAGTGGATACTTTTGTGTAGGGGGTGTATGCAAGAAATGTCATCCTTCTTGCTATGATTGTGTTAATGGTGCTTTAAGTACTGATTGCTATTCAAAATGCAATACTCATTCATCTTTAAGGACCCCTGATAAAGGAACTTGCACCATAGGCTATGTCGATTTAAATGCATTCGATGATTTTGATATTGAAGATATCATTCCTCCTCCAAGAAACAATAGATTAACAATTAGTTTCTGGATGTATTTAAATCAATTTCCCCAAAATCCTGTCACTGCATATATAAACAACAGTTTTAGTGAAAACATAAACTTTTTTTTCGATTTTACTCCTAATGATTTAACAATTAAATGTGCGAATAATAATGATGATAGATTAACAGAAACAAATTCTTGGTTTTTTGTCAAATGTGCAGTTTCTTTTGACCATGAAGATTCTGAAAAAGATTCTTTATATACTAAATATTTTGATGGCACAACTACAAAATATTATTACAAACAGAATGGTGATCAAAGCGTAAATAGAACAAATTGTCATCATGACTTTAAGAAATATTATGAGCCTGATGATTACATTTCTTTGCATTTTTATAAATTTAATCAGTTAAGACATGATGATCATACTTGCAATGTTTATATGAAGCAATTGGTTTTATTTAGGGAATTTTTGCCTGAGCCATATGACAATAAATATTTTAGTGTCGAAAAGCTATTAACAAGTACATTAGACCTCCCAGAAGTGTTATTTGTGATTCCATTTGATGAACTTAAAAGAGAAAGCAATAAATATAAAATTAAATGCTATTCATATCCAGGAGATATTGAGGTAAGCGAAATCATATTAAGTCCAAAAGAAACAGGAGATCCATTCAGTTTATTTCCACCAAGATTATTTAAAAGATTAAACTTATTAGAAAAAAATACAAAATTTACTTCTCCAGATCTAGTCCAAACAAGTGAAATTACTTTGGCTAATAATGCTTTAATAGGCTCTTATGACAATGTGCCATTAAGTTGTAATGACAATTATTTCTTAACTTTTACGACTCCTATTACTACGGCAAATCCAAATCCTACTTATGAGGGACAATGCACTTCTGATTGCCCACCAGACACCACAACAATATTTGGACTAGGAGATAGAAAAGGCTTTTGTAATAGAAAATGTACTGATAGGCCAAATGACATATGCTTATCCTCCAATGATGATTTGCTGCATATTAAATCTAAATTTAAATGTCAAAATACCGATAATTATTATGATACATTCTATTATTGCGAAAGCAAAAACGAAGAAGAGCAAAAGAAAAATATATTCTATTATGATCCTCATTTCACACCTGGGAATATTGTTATAGATGTAAGAAATTATAATTTGAAGTCATACATCATTGAATACTGGTATAATCCTGTCGATTGTGGAAGAATAACAAGTGGGTATACTTTTTATACAAATCAAATCCAGGTAAAAAAGGTTGAAACAAGCTATAATGTCTATACAACAGCTCATGGCAGTAAAGGCTTTACAATAGATGATATTTATTTCGATAAATGGAACCATATTCTTTTCGAAGTCTATTATGATCCAAGAGAAGAAAGAAACTACAAGACAAGAGTATTTATGGAAACAAGTTTAAATTCAGGTAATGCAAAACTAATTGATTTTTCCGAAAATCCTTTCCCTTTAGATTATATTTATTTTTGTAATGGAAGAAGAGCTTCTTGTAATAACTTAGAATTAAATTGGTTTTGCGGATATTATAGAAATTTGAGATTATTTAATGGGAATTTAGCCCAAAGACATGTGACTTTTAGATATGATGAGTATTATAATAAAGATTATATATATTTATCATCTATCATTTTCTTTTATCCCTTATATGGAAGTTATATAGCCAATAATCATTTAGAACAATTTAATAGAGAAAAATCTCCTAAAATCATCACTTCAACAACAAATAGTTGGAATTTTCCCCAATATAATTATTGCTTAAAAACTGATTATGTAAATAGTGCAAACTTGTTAACAGGAAATAATTGTAAATTAGGATTCAATAATAGAGATGATAAATGTTATGAATGTAAAGGCACTCATTTTTTAAAAAAGGAAAAAGGTGGCCAGATAATTAAGTGTGAAGAAAATAAGAAATATGTTTTGAAACTTCCTTCAAATGTGGAATTTGAAATGGACCCTTTTAATGATAGTATCTATTCTTCTGCAACTATTACTTTTTTCATAAAAGTTTATGGATTTTCGGAAACTGGCAAAATTGATATCATATATCTAAGTGATCATTTGAAGTTAAGTTATAATTCCAATTTTGATGATGTTTATTTTGGTCTTAACTTAGTCACTTTTACAGGAACCCAAGAAGTAATAGTGTCAAATTATTACGACTTTAGAAAGCATTTTGGTTTATGGACCTTCATATCAGTTGCCACTTATAATGAAGCAGATGAAAACTATTTTCCGCCAATGGTCAGATTTGAAGTTAATCATAAAAAAATGCCAATAGTTGGTCCTTTGGATAATTTGACTATAAAAAAAATACATTTTTCTGCCAAAGTTTATGCTTTGGTCCAAAGAGTTAAAGTATACAACACTTATTTCATAGGAGCTCATACTTATGAAATAAATACAAGTGATAAAAGTTCAATAAATTATAATATAATCAATTATTGGAAAAGACCAAATGATGTATCTTATTTTTTTCCTATGAATACTGCTTCTGATTGCCTACTAAATAAGTTTAATTTAGGTACTGCTGCATATGATTGTGTTCCTGATGACGATGATTTACTTTACTTTAAGAATATAGATTTGAATAAATTTTATGAATTTGAAAGTGAATCAAATGTTGCTTCTTCTTTAAGTAATTGCAATAATGAATGTGATATTTGTATTGGAAGCACCCGTTATGATTGCTCCTGCAATTTTAAAAATAATGACGAAAAATTATTTTTAGGAAATGTCTCTAATCATTTTTGTACCAAATTTAAATACACAAATTTCGCAAGAGCTCAAGATATAGAAGTAGATGTTTCTGGTAGTGGAGATAAATTTACTTTACATTTTTGGGCATTTGCATATTCTTATGTTGATAAAGTTTTTGAAGGATTTGAAATTGAGTGGCAAGGTCATACTACTGTCAAGGTTTACTTAGACTCAACAAGAAGATATAATTTCAATTGTCTAATAGATGGGAATCCAACCAGTAAATTAATAGACTTTAATATGAATACTTGGAATTTTTTACATTGTGCCGTAAGTTATCAATCTGCAAAACCCCATAAATTATTCATTACTTCAGAAGAAGATTCTTTTGAAATAGATTATAATGGAGACAAACCTTCAAATTTAGACGCTAATACAAAATTGAAAATAAAAGATCTTACAACTGCAAAAGATTGGGGTGTCTTATTTTATAAGCATATCAGAATATGGAATAATGCTTTTCAATATTCATCTTTCTTATCTAGAATAGAAATTAAACAAAATTATTTCAATACAGAACTTATATATCAATGGAATACACAAGTTGAGTCTCCAACAAATCATTTAGTTAAAGAAACTAAAGGTAGAAAAAATTTTAATGTGGTATATAAAGCGGATAAAATAGGAACAAATATAGTTCCTGAAGAAGTGTACCAAGAAGTCGTAGATAAGCCATTTTTATGTGATGAAAATGGTCAATATTATGATAGGAAGACTCAAAAATGTATAAAATTTACAGATATATCAAATATAAACTCAGACCCATTTATAGAAAATATAGATGTTGCTTATAGTCACAATTATGGAATTGCATTTTGGATATTAATGGAAGATCATAAAACAATTGAAAAGCCAATCAATTTTATATGGCAATATCATATGCAAGTATCACTACAATATGATACAACAGGAAATATATTTAAAGCCTATTGCTTTCCCCAAAACTATTTCCCATATTCAAAAATTTTGGAACAGGCTGATAAATCCTTAGAAGATAAGACTAATGAAGTTTTAAACTCAGTCAAGAAGGAATATACTGATGATCTGAGTGGAGTTTGGACATGGATTCAATGCTCTTTATCATATAATAACAGATATTTTTATCTTAATGATAAAAGTGAAACTCTAATTGCTGAAACTTTATACAAAGATAGTGATGGCGAAAAGAAAAATGATGAACCATTAGGATATTTTTTCAATGGTATTCAGAATAATTTATCTTATTTAAAAATGGAACTGACCCAAAATAATGCAAGTGGAAAAAAATTATATTTAAGATGTTTTTATTTATTTAAAGATTATTTGCCTTACAATTACCAATTTAAATATATGGATATGTTTAGAATTGATAAAGAACAATTTCCTCCATTAACATTTGCTATTAATTTTGCTGAATTTGAAATTAGTGGTAGTTCCATAGACATTAAAATAAGAAAATATTCATCTTTAGAAAATTTGATAACCCCAGATATACTCCATTTGACGATGAAGGATGAAAATAAAAAAGAATTGGCTGCAAATTTTGTTTTCCTCCCTTTATGTAATCCTTTAACCAATGAAAAATTTGATTCAGATAAACAATTGTGTCAAGAAATAAATGATTGCGACCCAAATGCATTAAATTGCTTATATTGTATGGATGAAAAAAAACCATTAGTTTGCAAAACTAATTATTATATTAATATAGATGACCAAAAAGATAAAGTAGAGTGTTTAAATTATTGTCAAGGCTCATTATATCGATCTCCTGGAACATTGCCTTCTCAAGGAATTTGTGGGACTGACTGCATATCCTTTGATATATTAATGACTTGTCCTAACACCGCTTCTTCTATATTAACTTACCAAAACGATTTCGCTTGTAAAACAGGCTATACCAGAATTGGATATCAATGTTTTGACGGGCCCACTTTCGAGGATCCAAACCCCGGGGCCCTATTCTATAGTGGACTTAATTATCCTTACAATATATACCAATCATTTACTAATGATTTTATTTCTTTGATAGGAAATGGATACGTTTTAGAATTTTGGTTTATGATTGATAATGTTATAATGGCTCAAACAAATTTTGATTCTACCAAAAAATATCATTATTTTTATGCAAAACCACATGATGTTTTTATGGAAAACCAAAAAATATATTACAGATTTAGTGGAAAGGGTAATTTAGAAGTAAAAAAAGAGATAACAGATTTCATGCATAAATATGAATGGAATAAGATTTTAATATTTGCTGATGCAACTATAAGTGGTATAAAACAAATTAGAGTTGTAGTTAATTTTGATAAAGCAAACACTCAAATAATTGATGCTAGTTCTGAAGATATAACATTAACTTATATAGCTTTTTGCTCAAATGATCCAGTTAGTGAACCAAATTTAATATATCCTGAATGTGTATTAAGAAACAATCCTATAAATTGGGCTTCAGCTTACTATAATAATATTCGTATTTGGAATATTAAAACTTCCACTATTGATACTATTCAATCATACATAAATGGTATTTATACTGAAAATCCCCAAAGCATTATATTATATTACCCTTTAACTATTAAATATATTGATAATAATGTTATGACTAATATAATGGAAAATCTTGGAGAGCACATTTCTTTTAAATGTGCAACTAAATCAAGATGCACTTTATATAATAAAGATAATATAATCATATATAATTATTCATCTAAATTTGATTGGGGATTATTACACAAAAAAAAGTTTGTTTCTAATATGAACGGTATAGATATAATCTCGGGAAATTGCGATGATTTTTGTTTAAGATGCTATGTAGAAAATAATATTAAAAAATGTTATGAATGTGCTGAAGGATTTGTTTTGCAATATCAAGAATGCAAAAATGCTACTCAATATTATTTTTTGAAGACTCCTTCAGGAACAACAGGGACTTCTTATGACTTGCAAATAGAGTATGAAGAAGGAAAATCAATATCCGATTTAGTCAGCTTTACCCTCGTTTTCTGGATAAAATTTTTCGGAGTCCAATATTCTACAGTTACAGAATATTGCAAAATATTAAGTTTAGATTCTAATACTTACTTAGCTTTTCAGAGGTCCACAAATAATTTAATAGTACTTGAAAATTCAAAAATTGTTTTTCGAGATACAAATTTTAATAAATATTTTGGAATTTGGATACCTATTTCAATTGCAAATTACATATCTAATGCACAGAGCGAAATTTATCCTAATATGTTTACTTTAAGTGTTAATAGAATAGATATTCCCTTTTCTGAGGGATATTCACTCCCTTCGACTGGTATTAAAGTAACTCAATTGCAATTGGGATATGAAATAATTGCTTTATTCGCCGAGTTAAGAATTTATAATAAATTTTTCCAAGGTGGTTATGGAAAAATAAGATCTCCAGATCCAACTTTTATGGAAAATATGATATATTATAAATCACTATTTGGTACAAGCACAACAAACTGTGTAGATTTAGAACAAGATTTAATAGGAAATGTACAAATAGTTTGTGCCCCTGATTATTCAGTCCATTTTAATGATACTTTCTATTGTAATGATCCTAATAAGTTTTATTCTCCTTATGATTCAGATAATAATGAAAAAACTCCAGATTCACTAAAATGCGGGGATTGCCATCAATTATGCAATACTTTATGCTTTTTAGGGGGAGAAGAAGAATGCACCTGTGATATGACTGATGGCATATTTTGGCTCAGAAGAAATGTTAATATGCAAACTTATTGTGAGCATATACCATATTTTGATTTTGGTAATATTAAGCCATATACATTTACTGACGCCCCTATGTCAAAAACTAAAGAATATACTATTGAATTTTGGCTTTTTGTTTATTCATATAATCAAGTGACTATGAATTTTAAAACAATGTGGGTAGAATGGAATTATCACAATAGACTAAAATTATATAATGAACAAAACTCCTTAAAAGTTGATTGCCAACCTATTTGGCGTTCTGAAGATTTCCCAACTACTATTTATCCTGATGTTAAACAAGGAACATTAAAATACTATCAATGGAACTATGTCCGATGTGGTACAGATCTAAAAAATAAAAAATATTTTGTAAATACAATTACTGAATATGATTTAAAAGCAAAAGAGGAATACTTTTTTGATTTGAGACAAATAGCAGCTGAAGCCTCAGCTGATTTAAAATATTTTTCAATTTACAGAAGTAGCGATTTTTATGTCAATTTTGGATATGTGTTTATGAGGGAAATAAAACTATGGCAACAATATAATTTAGATTATTTGGATTCTCAATATATTTATTTTGATATGTCAGTTACAACAGTTGCTGATTTAAAAAAGAATTTTCCAGGGCTATTATTGTATTACAAGAATGAATTTAATTTAAATGAAGATAAGAATCCAGTCATAACTGAAATTTTAACACAAACATCTACAGTTATAGGGAGGGATCCCGACTATGTTGGATATAATGTTGTTGACCCTAATAGATTAGGTTATGCATCTTTATTGAAAATTTGTCCTTATGGACAAGTTTACGATGAATTGCTATTAGAAAAATGTAAATGTGCCCCAGGACTTGTACTTGACCCAGTTACACAAACATGTGAACCGCAAGCTGATGAAGTAAATTCTTTATGTCAAATATATAGCAATTTAGAAAAGAGATGTTTTCAATGTAAAGATGAAAATGTATATATAAATAAATGGAGAAGCGAATTTGATGAAGAATGCTATGATGAGTGCCCTCAAACTTTATTTGAAGATCCTCTTATGAACCAATGTAGAAGATGCCATGAAACTTGCTATGAATGCACTAATGAAAATTATAATGATTGTACTTCTTGCACTGGTCTATTATATTTTAATTTTAAAGAGAATACATGTATACCAAATTGTCAAACTGCAGGATTAACAAGAAGTTTAACAAAGCCAAATATATGTGTTATATTTGATGCAGATGCATCCTTAGTAAATGTAGATTCATTAACTCCAATAGATGTAAATACCTTTGATTATATTGAGGCCATAGTAATTCAGCCTACCAGTCCTGAATATCAAACTTTATGGTTATTTGATGCAAATCAAACAAATATAATAAATAGAGAATTAGGTTTTACAGATGATTTACCCTTAACTGCTGAACCTTTTACTGGAGATAAAACACAATTAAGAGTAGACCTTGATCACAACTTTTTTAAAGTTCAGCATAAATATGTCTTTGGATTAAAAATATATGTTGAAAATGAAGGCTTGGAAGTTCCAGTTTATGTATGGTGGACTCTAACAATGAATGCTCCACCTTTTGGAGGAAAAGTTACAGTTATGCCTTATTTGGGATTGTATAATACTACTACTTTTATCATGAGATGTGTAGATTTCTTGGATGAAAATACTCCACAAGAGGAATTAGAATATGATTTTTATTATGTTGAAGTTAATACTAATTCAAAAATAAAATTAAGTAGTGACTTTTCTTTGAATAATGAAGTATATAGTAATTTCACTGTGAGATATTATCAATTAGAATATTCAAATATAACAATTTATTGCCAAGTAAGAGATAAATTTGGAGCTATTTCAGAAGCATCTAACGTTATAACAATTGTTAACAAAAAAAATTCCCCATTATATATTTTAAAACAATTAGTGGCAAGCTTTACTATAGTTGATGATGCTTTGACAGATATGCAATTATTGGCCAGAGCAGAAGTCTTAATGAGCTTAGGAATAAATCCATATAATGATAGAGTACCAAGTTCATATTTTACTTCCTATGAAAGCTCTTTAACAGGAGAAAAAGTTGAAAAGGTTGAACCGATATGTGTCACTGGTTATTGCAATGATAATGGTGACTGTGAAGTTATTGATGTTGCTTTAACTTGTAAATGTATTGCTTCATATATAGGAAAAGAATGCTTTTTGGATAAAGATGGATATTCTGATTTGGCTTATTATTATAAAAAATTATATCAAAGATTATTGGAAAGAATAGTTTCAGGAAATATGGTAGGAGATCCCATTAACGATATTATTTTTACGGCATTTTATAGACTATTTTTCGCCGCTCAAAATTTCTTCCAAGATGATACCTTTTTTGAAAATAATTTAATTGAATTGAAAAACTTTTTGAAAGAAGGCACAAATATAGATTATATCACAGAAAGCGAAGACAGAATTAATAAGCTCCTTGATTTTGATGAGTTTTTCTTTAATTATTTTTACATCAAAGAAAACCAACTTAAACTAGGTAATAAGATAAATGAGAATTATCCTTTTAGAAATAAAACATTAACTTTGTCGGAGTCTTCTTCTTATCAGGCTGCTTTTGAAACTTTTTTTGAAATGATCAATATTGATACAATATTCATAATTCAAAACTATAAAAAAGATTATGACTATACAAGTCCCCATTTTATTTATCACTTAAAGCAAATTGATGAAAATTTCGATGATAAAGCTTATTTCGAGTCTCTCAAAACTGTTTATGTCACTTATAAACCAACCGTTTTATTCATGAATTGTCTTAGACAAAAAGTTTCTAATTTAAATGATATTTATTATTTGAATTATATAGAATATCTTGTTCATCCCATGAGTTATGATTCAACATTTTATCCAAATATTACATCGCCATTTATTTCAATCAAAATTTATGACAAAAATGGCTTCGAGGTTCCAATGAGGACATGCTATGATTATCCTATAAAAATATATTTGCCTTTTAATTCATATGATTGGATGACATATATTAATCAGCAAAAATGGTTATTTTTGCCAGAAAACTACAAATTGGAAAATGATCCAGTGTTTCGAGACCCCATTTTAATTTGGGATAATGGTTCAATATCAGATGATAATGTTGAGCAAAGAATAGCAAAATATTATAGATATTATAACATTGTAGGATTGGTGCATACCCCCACTTCCATGACATTATATGAGTATACTTCGTTTTTGTTCAAAAATATATCTGATTCATTCTTTTTGATATTTGAGACAAACCATTTAAGTTCATTCACCTCAATGCTTATACCCAATATAATGAATTTCGTCGTAGACGGCAGGTTTTACTATCTCCCGAGATACAAAGTTTTACTATGCTTCAGCAATCATGTGAAAAATCCAGCTTTTTATATATGGGCATCATTTCTATTTTTATTCATTTTTATAAGCATAGTTTTCAAGTTTTATGATTTTACTTATTTTGATCAATTAGATATGCTCGATTTCCTTAGGAAAGAAATATTTAAAGCTCATTTTCCTTATGACCAAATTGACCCTGGACTCAATGATGAAAATTATTATAAAAAGTTGAAAGTTATTGAAGAGAAGACAAAAAAGAGAAATAGAGCCATAAAGAAAATGTTCAATGAATATGATATGGATGATATCAAAGAAAATGAAGAAAGTGAAGAAATCGATGATAGCATGAGTGAACAAGCAAAAAGCTCTAGAAAAAAAGAAAATCGTGAAACTATTGAGAATACTATTGAAAATACAACTTCAAGAAAACATTTAGTAAGTAGAAACAATACAAATAGTAATAATAAAGATAAGGAGGAGGATGAAAAAGCAACTGGTATCAAAACCTTTAAAAGCAAAAAAAATAAAAATAAAAATAAAAACAAAGATAAAAATGAAGAAACCAAAGACAATCCCCCAAAAAGAAATAATAGGTATTATGATCAGGAAGAACCTGAATATACTTTACAAGAGAATTTAAAATACAAAAATAAATTAAATAAAAAAAAAGATGATGATAGTGCTGATATTGAAGACATAAATAAAACTTATTCAAAATCTAATAAATTAAAAAGTCTCAAAAAAGAATATGAAGATAAAAAAAATGATGATGATGATAAAAAAGATGACTTAGGCTATGATGATATTGAAGAAGATTTTAATGAAGACAAAATTGAAAATTTTATAAAATCAGAAAAGAATACTATAAAAAGTTATTCCAAAGGAAGCAAGCAAAATTATGATTTGCAAGCTCTAAATTCAAAATATGGTTTGTCCGATTCTAAATTGAGCAGTAAATATGGTAGTAAATACAGTGGAAAATCCAAAAAAAGTTACTTTTATGATAAATATAAAACTAAATCCGGTTTGGTAGCTTTAGAAAAATTCCATAATCGTGCTGGAAGAACTAATGTTGATAATGATGGTATCCCTCTTGATATTATTAATGAAGAAGAAGAAAGGAAAAAAGCCTTAGAAGCTTATACTCGCTTATCTGTGACACCATTTCAATTCTTCGTTTATAATGTTAAAGCAAGACATATTTTAATTGCCCCATTTTTAAATTTGACTCTTTTTAATAATAGATGGAAAAAATTAATGGTATTATTGACTCAGGTATATACTCAGCAATTAATTATTTCAATTTATTTGACTATGAATGAAAAAATTATAGCGTCAAATTTTGGAGGAATTATAGAGACAAGTTTACTCTCAAGTGTTGTTTCTAATTTATTAGTATATTGCTATGTATTTCTTTTTGGAACTTCCACATACCAAAGGAAAAGGCTCTATAGATTAGTAATTAATGGTGAAACTTTAATTGTTGAGAAAGCTTGGAGAAGATTAAAGAGAACTATGAATTTCAGTATTATTTTTGGGATTTTAATTGCTGTAATTATATGGGCTACTAATCTTTATATTACTTTAATTTTCACTGCTGTTTGGTCTGTGCAAAGAAGTGCTTGGGTTCTATCATTTTTCTTAAGTGTATTTTTTGATTTAGTTATCGGAGAATTATTAATTGAAGGAATTTGTGCATTTTTATTTAGCAACAGAGTGAAATATGATTTTATGAAAAATTTAGGAGAATCATTAAATAGATTAAGGAGTTATAGAACTATGTGGCCATAAATATCTTTACATATCTTATATTATTTGAATGGATTGTTTGTTTTTAAGCATTTAAATTTAAATTATTATTATTATTTTATTTATAAATGATTTATTAAAAAATAATTAATTTTTTTTTACCGATTATTAAATCAATAAAATACACTTAAGAAAAATGATAGAACCCAAGCACTTCTTTGCACAGACCAAACAGCAGTGAAAATTAAAGTAATATAAAGAT
>JAJMZR010014199.1:0-12919 GCA_023807225.1 Epidinium caudatum
AATCCCCAATCCCCATGAATTAAAATTATATTATGAAAAATAATTAAAATTTAAAAATAAATTATAAAAATAAATAAATATTTGTTTTTAATTAATATTTAATTGGAATTTTTATTAATTATTATTAATTAAATTTGAAAATATGGAAGACAAATATTTAAAAAATGGTAATTTTTATAGTAATAATTTTCCAATTTCTTTTTATATAGATGCGAGCACATCACTTTATACTTATTTTGAGGATCTGATGAAAGGAATAGACCAAGATATTGCCAAAAAAGGTACTTAAAAATTTTTATATTTTTTTATAGACTTTAATTCTCTTAAAGAAAACACAAATAAATTGAAGCAATTAATCAGCAAATGTAAAGCGAAAGAAGTAAAAGAGAATAAAGATAATCCACAAAAGTCTTCTCAAATTAATTCCAAAAAATTAAGTGAATATATAATAAATTTTTTTGAAAAAGTTGAAACTGAGTTAGATAAAAGAAAAGAACCAGGTGCAATTGATTTTAAGCTATTAAATATTGAACTCTATTATCAATTATTATTTATGATAAAGGAAAAAGAGATTTGTAATAAATTTTATAAATTAATAAATAAATATTTAAAAAACGAAGTAGAAGATATTGGAATTAAAATATATAAATATTTATTGACTTTATTAAATATAAATTATGAAAGAAATCCAGAAATAAGCATAAAAGGATTTACAGAATTATTAATTTATATAAATGATAATGCAGAAAGAGTAGTAGAAATATGGAAAATTAACATAAATAATGACAAACAAGATAAAATTTTAATTAAAAATTCAATTGAACTATTAGGTTATTTTTCTTATGTTTTACTTTGCAATTTTTCAAATTACAATAAATATATAAATTCACATAATTCTCAAGATGACTATTTAATAGAAGCAAGAGCTCAAAAAAATAATTTATTAGAATGTGTCAAAAAAGCAATTAATTCAATAAAAATAATTGAAAAAGAAAATTTAAATTCTAATTACAAAAATTATATTTTTGAAAAATATTCATTTTTCTTAATACAAATGTTATATTTATTTTATATATTAAAAAGCAGAAATATGAATAAAGAAGAAGTAGAATTAATTTTCCATACTTTTCAATTCATCTTAAAAAATTCAACAATTATACTTACTTGCCAATTTAACATGAAATATTTTGAAGATATTTTAAAATCAAGTAGAACTAGTTTAACAAATGGTGAAATAAGTTTTTTCTCTGATGAAATGAAAAGAAATTGGAAGGATTATTTTAATGAAAATAATTATTTGCATAATAAATATAAATCAGATAATAAATATAGTTTAGTATTAAAAAATGTAATAAAATATTATTTATATTGTTTTAATAAACAAATGACTGCTGAACATATAATTTTATTTAAAGAAATATCAAATTATATTATTAATGATGATAATCTTAAAATGTTTAAAAATTTTACAACAAAATTAAACGATTTTAGATTATCAATTGATATAAAAACTCAAATTATCTATGTTATTTTATGCTTTTGTGATTGGAGTTCAAAACAAATACACAATATAACTTTTGATACTTTATATTTCTTTTTAAAACAAATAACATCCTTTTATCATACTTTATTTTCACTAAGTATTGAATATATTTCATTCCCTTTAAGAGATGAAAAAATGCAACAGAAAGAAAATCTTCAAAAGAATATATTAAAAATAAATATAGAAGAAAATGATTATTATTCTATTAAAAAAAATAATTTAAATAGTTTATTTTTGTGGTTACTAAGCAATAAATATGATAAATATATTTATATCGAAGATCAAAAGCAATTGCATGAATTTCTAAAGAATTCTCTTACTGTTTTAAAAAAATTAATTGAAGATTTAAAAAATATGCTAATGAAAAAGGAATATAATGATCATTTAGAACTAAAATGTTATGCGATAAATAAAGCAGCAGTTCAGTTAAGTAAATTTTTTTATTATTTTTTCTTTATTTTTGAGAGGACAAGAGTTAATCATCAAAATCATGATTGTTCAACTGATTTAATTGATAAATTAATAGAAATATATATTTACTCATTTCCTAATGATTTACATTTATTCAGTGTTGTATTTATAAGATTAATGCCATATATATTTAAATTATTTAAATTAGGATGTAAAATTTGTCCTAATAAGAATTGCATTTCATCCAAATTAATACACAATATATTCAAAAATATAAAAGAGTCAAAGATAAGAGAAACTTTATTTAAAATATATTTGGATTATTTTAGTTTGAAAATATATGAAACAGGAAATCCTATAGAATTATTTAATTCAGAGCCTAATAGTCCTTTTAATACTTCAATTACATTAAGTGAAAGTATAAATATTATAACAATATTAAAATCAATATTTTTTAATTTATTGGATTGTGATAATGATATAGAATATTATAAGAATAAAATAATTCCATTAATTATTGACTTTTTACATTTATCCAAAAGCTCGGAATATTATGGAAATTATATTTATATTTTAAGATGTCTTTTTAAATATTTAAAAACTGCAATAACTACTGCACAAAATCCTTCAGGAAATGATAGAGCTGAAAAAGCCCAAAAATTAAAACTAAGTAATGAATTTAATATAGAAATTAATTATATTTTATATGCAATTATAAAGTATTTAGTAAATATAAAAGAAAAAACACCATTCTTAAGTGATTTAATATCAGAAATCATAATGACAATGCCTGTAAAATTTAAATTTTTATCAGAAATACCTCATTTAATATTTCCTTCTTTAGTAGATTCATTAAGTAATGGAACTGATAATATTCAACTTATTTTTATGAATTTAGAAAATTGGATGAATATTTATATTAAACATCCAGAAAATGTAGTACCTTTTATTCAACAAAATTTATCTAAAATTGCAGATTCATTATCAGGTAATTTATTACGTCCTTCAAATATTAATGTTTGTTTGGCTTCTTTAAAATGGCTATCAAAATTAGGAGGAAAAGGAAGAAATTATTTAAAAAAAAAGAATATAAATACAAAAACTTGTCCTACTCAAATATTAACAATGAAATTAAAAGAGAAAAATAGTGATAGAACTTTGGATTTTATTCTAGATAATATAATTGATATTGATGTAGATAATAGTATTAATTGGAGTAATAAAACTTTTCATAAAAAAAGTATCGCATCATCTGATAAAAAAATAATAAATAATTATATTGAAATATATAAAAATTGTTTGGTTGCTTTTTTTAATAAAGAAATTGATTATGAATATATGATTGAGGTTAAAAGAAGTATTATTGAAGGTATTAATTTTAATGAAGAAGAATTTAGTTTAGGACATTCTTTTAAAACTATGAATGAAAAAAATTCAAAAATAAAGATTAACAGTATTTTTAGGAAAAAAGAACATTTCATAATTGGGAAAATAATAACAGGATTATTTTTGATTAATTCTGCATATATTTCAATACAAAATAATCAGAAAGAACAGAATTTTCAAGGAAATAACTTAATGAAATTTATAAGTGACTACTTTTTAATGATCTTATTATCTAAAGAAAAAAATAATAAAAATATGTTATTATTTGAAATTGATCCAATTGTATTTATTGATGAACTGATTCAATTCTTATTTAATAGTAATCCAACTATAATTAGAAATACAAATGTTCAATTTACTGATTATTCACTAAAAATAATAAACAATATAATTGATTCAATAAAATCCTTTTTTGACAACGATATCAAAATAATTCAAAAATTAGAAATAGTAGATATTATATATATGAAATTTATAAATTGTTGTTATTTGAATGAATCATTAAAAAAGGATTCTGGATTAATGATATTAAAAATATTATTACAAAAATTCGGCAAAATTATTAACTTTAAATATCTTAAATATTTTTTTAAATGTATTACAAGTGCTATATGTCAATATCCAAATATTATTAAAATGCAATTTAAAAAAAGTTCTAATATTTTAGTGGAAGTAATTGATTCTTTAATTAATATGTTCGTTATAAATGATGAAAATTATTGCAAATTGAGTGAAGAAGATCTAAAGGAAAATATAGATGAAAAGTTGGATGAGAATATCTTAATTGATAAAGAAAAAGAAATTATAATTAACGCAAAAAATAATTTTATAATGCTTTTTGATTTTATAAAATATAGTTTTGATGAAATCATAGAAAAGATAGACATTCAAAATGATTATACAAGAAATTTTGGTGATTATTTATTAAATAAAATATTTGGAAAAATTCCTCAATTAAAGAAAATATTACCAATATTATTTCAAATAGATATAAATAATATAAAAATAATTGAATTTTATAAGTATTTTATGCAAGTTAATATTAATTTAGATTATAGACTAATAATATCAAATTGTAATAATAATATAAGTAATAATGAAATAAATAAAGTTAATTCCAATAATTTTATTCTTCGAAGCTTTCATTCAACAAAGATATATAAAAAAATAGATATTATTTTTAATGCTTTAACCAGAAGATTAGGTTTAAGAGATAGAGAATTTACAAATTTAATATCTTATTCTGATTCATTAATTAATATTTTTAGGCATTGCCCTATTTTAATAGAAGAATATATTTTTTCTGAACAAAATAAACATGTTAATTTATATTTGACAGTAATTAAATCTTTATATTTTAATATATTAATTAGTTATTTTAATTATTGTGAAATCTCAATATTCTTCAGAGGTGCGGATCAATTTAAAACTAAATTAATATATTTATTTATGGAGCAATTACTGGTTGAAAAAAATTTGAAATATTCATATAAAATAAAAGATAATGATGGAAAAGAAATTATAATTGAGAATGAAGTGAAAGAAGAATATATTGAAAATATTGAAAAATATGTTTATGAGCATGAAATTTATAAAAACGAAGTAGATATAAGAAATTATTTAATAGGTGAATTATTTGAATTTTTAGGATTAAGAATTAATATGGTTAGCAAATATATAAATTTATTAAATGAGTTATTTAATAAATTAAATTTTAATGGATGCTCACAAAAAGAAAGAGAAGAAATTAATAAATATAAGATGAAGATTACTAAATTAATATTCATACAAATATTTAATTTAAATTCATCTTCAATAATAAAACAATCAAAAAGATTTTTATATGATATTTTTAACAATGATAATAAATTAAGAGATAAAATTTATAACGAAAATTATTATAAAATATATAATTTGATTGAAAAAATAAACGAAAATGAAATTAGGGAATCAAATTGCGCTATAAATCAAGATATCATTACTGGCTTCAATATAGAGAATATTAATGCTTTATTAATTATATGCAAAACTATGAAATTAGATGAAAAAATGACAGCAAATTTAACAAATAAAATTTTAGTTTTTGATAAAATATCACCGGATAAAAATGAAAAAAATAAATTTTTATTATTTTTTGGATATATTTCATTATTTTTATACATTGATAATATCAAAGAAGAAAAATTAAATATTCTCTTTATGAATTTATTAAATAGGATTAAAGAAATTATTATATATCATTCACAAAATTTGCTAAATTTCAACCAAACAAAATATCATTATCAAGTACTAAAATTAATAACAAAATATCGACAAAATTTTAGTAAATTTATACTAAATTATTTATGTAATAAAAATAAAAATAGAATTGAACAAAAATGTGTGTTTGCATTAGTTAAAGTACTAGCAAATGACGATAAAAAAGCTTTAATTTGTGAGACACTCTTCACCGAGATAGTGAATAAAATAAAAAATGATATAATAATAGATAAAAATATAACAGAGATGAGAGAAGATCTCGAAATATTAGAATATTTATTAAAGATATGCAAAATAATTTCACTCTATTCTCCAATTTATTTAAAGAGAACTTTATTTCTTGAAATTATTGATGATTATATTCGAAGGATAATTATAGATTATGATGAAAATTATGAAAAATTACAAGAAAATTGTAATTATGACAAAGTCATGAAGCATTGGCTTGATCTTAATAAGATTCATATAGAAAATTTCAAAGAGCAAAATAAATATTTGCTATCTTTATTCTTTTTTAAATCAATGAAACATGTATCAAATATAGAAAAAAATAAAATTGTAGTATTTATTACATATCGTTTATGTATAAATGCAAGTGATAAAAATTCTGAAAAAAAGTTTAAATCTATAATGAATTCATTTATTCAATTAGATAATGAAACAGTAAAATATTTTGATCTTTTTGTGGAATATTTAGTAATTCCAATGATGATCAGATATCTTAAAAATTTTAATTTTTTCAAATATTTATCAGTTTCTTTAAATAAAGATAATTCAATCAAAGTAGAAAAAATTGATAAAAAAGAAGACACAAATAATAATAGCAATAATAACATTAAATATGATGAAGAATTTTTATTAAATTTATTAGAAAAATTATCTTTAAGATTATATGAAATTAAATTCGATAATGAAAAAAAAGAAGAAATTAAATACAAATTAATTTCTTTATTAATTATTATATATATAGAATATTTAAATAAGAAAGATTATAATAAAGACCATAATGAACAAACAAAAAATATATTTTATACAATACAAAGTATATTAAGTAATTCACCATATACAAAAGATAAAGATGGTTTAGGATTATGGAGAATATATCTTTTATTAGATATATGCTTGTTTTCTGAACAAGAACAAAAGGAAAATCATATTAATAATATTTCTAATTTTTATAAGAATTTAAATGAAGATTACTCAAATATTGAAATTATTGCATATGAATTAATATTTCCATTTTCTCAAAATGATAATGCGCTGGTAAAATTAATTTTATATTATAATAGTGAAGGGAATATTGCTGGTATATTTAATATTTTGAAAATTATGTTAAAATTTCCTAATATAATTAATAAAGCTAAAGATTCTACTATTATGCATATATTAAACTTTATATATGAAATAAGCTCCAAACTATCTAAAAATAATTTTATTCATAAGAAAATTTTAGTTCAATCATTAGGATTAATAGTAACATATATTTCTAATCAAAGAGAAATTATTAATAAAGGAGAAAATGAAAATATGAAATGTAAAAGTATATTAGATTTAGGTAATGCAGCATTTAATGTTGGGTTAAAATTATATAAAATATTATTTTTTTCCAATACTTCAAATGATAAAAATGAGGATGATAATTCTGAAATTCTTAAAAAATTAATTGTATATATAAGGGAAATTCTTAATTCATCAAATGATTTCCAAATGATGATTCCCTTAGCTGAGCAAAAATCAGTAGATTTCATAAGAAATATTCATATCCATATACAATTGCTAAGAATATACTTTTTTAATATTAAAATTGATTCAATATATAAAAATTTAGAATTATATTTTAAGATATACAAAATAATGAATGATAATAATGTAAATTATAGGATTTTTAATGATTTTGCTTTCATATTTCGATTATTAAATGATGATAAATTATTAATACAATTAAATAATAAAGAAAAGCCTAATGAAAAGTGCTTAATAGCTCATAAATTATCAATGCTTGATTATATTGAAGTTCTAATAAAAGATATAAGCAAAAAATGTACTAATTATGATATAAAGGATTTATTTGTTGGGTATAATAAAAATATTGAACATACTGGAATTATTTATGAAAATATAATAAAAAAAGTTAATACTTATTTAATAACAAATAAGTTATATATTGATAGAAATCAAAATATATATGAAAATCGTAATCCACTACTAAATAATGTTAATTTGCAAAACAATAATATTAATTTTAATCAAAATATACCAACAACAAATAATACAACAATAAATGAGACTCAACAAATTAATAATAATAATCAGCAACAACAACAGCAGCAGGTACAACAAACATTTCAATTCCAGCAACAACAGATGAGAAATAATCAGTCAAACAATCCATTTCAACAACAAATCATTAATGATAAATGGTTAGAAACTTTTCCTATAAATAATTTTAAATATTTTATATTTATTAGAAAATTTGTAGAAGATTTTTATTCTAATAATAATAATAATATTCCATTAGAAGATAATATTTTGAAAGAAAAATTAGAAAAAAGATTAAAATCCTCACAAGAGAATTTAGATATGATTCATTCTATTACTTATTCATTTTTTGAAAATTTTTATTGCTTTACATTATTTTTTTTAAGAGAATATAAAATCCAATATGAATTCTATTACAAAAAGGGATATCTAAATTATTTGAATATTATTAATAAAGATATTAAAGAATATTTTTTTACAAGCCATAATTTTTATTATAATTTAAGAGATTTTGAAGATTTACAAAAAATAAAAAGTGAACAAATTGAATGCATTTTACATGACAAAGATAGAGGGAAAGAGAAAGAGAAAGATAAACTATTAAATTCTATTAATAATATGCTGATTGTTTATCCTGATATTATATTAAGTGGATTTCTTTTCTTTTTTCAATGTGATGAAATTGTTGAAAAATATTATTATATTCTTTTAGATTTGGTATTATATTTATATAGATTTTTCCGTGATAAATTCTATGATCCTCTATTAGAACATTTATTGAGCAAAATTATGCATAATAAAATATTAAAAGATAAGACTGAAGATAAAAATAGATTTATGTTTAAAATACTAAAATGTTTAGAACTTTTAAATACATTCAAAATAATAAGAACAAATGAAAATATTTTAGAATTATTTATCAATTATTTAAAAAGTAATTTAAATGAGCCAAATTTTAATAAAAATGATCCTAATATAATTCAATCTTTACGTATTCTTTTATATAATTCTGCTAAATTAGAATTACAAAATAGAAAAAATATTTTTGAATTAATAAAATCATATATTGGCTATAATCTAATAGATAGTTTGAAATGGATATTCACATTTGACGCAAATGAAGAAGATTATGTTTATTCTTTAATATATTGTGAATCTATTCCATTAAGTATAGATTTTTTATTATCTCATTTTCAGGAAGGAGAGCCTTTAAATATAAATATAAATAATTTTTCAAAATATAAATCTTTAAAGAAATATGATAATAATAAGAAAGATAATAAAAAAATGGATATAGAAAATAATAAGAATGATGAAAAATATGATAAAAATAGCTTTATCAAAAATATGGTTGATAATTGCAATTTGATTACTAAAGAAAAGAAAAATAACGAATTATTAGATTTAATAAGAATAACTATATTATCTGATAATGCTTTTTGCTATAAAATATTTGTTTTTATCTTTTCACAAATTTGGAAGATATTAACTATGAATGAAAGAGAAACTCTAACAATATATATTAATGAATTATTGTCAAAATATTTAGAAAAGCCAAAAGAAAAAAATAATCAAATAATAAATCTTTTATTTGAAACTTTTAGTCAATGCAGTCCTCTAATTTATATTAAACCTATAATAATTCAATCATTAATTCCATATCAAAATTTCTGGAGTACAAATATATTATATTTAGAAAATCTATTGATGTCAGGAATTGATGTGCCAAGTTCATATAATTCATTGATTAATATTTTTTATCAATTGAAAGAAAATGAATTATGTAATGGTTTGAATTATTATTTTTCGAATAACAAAATTTCTAAAGAAGCATTTAGTGAATTACAATCAAACAATTATATTAATTCAGAAAATATTTATTATGAATGTTTTAATAAATTTAAAAATGAAATTTTAGATAAAATAAATATAGATTTTATTAATTTTGACAATGCTGATAATATTATTTCAAATGAAGAATTCGATGTATTCAATGATTTATCTTCTTGGGAGAATGGTTTGATTGATTGCTATCAACATAATAATAAATGGGAAAATATAATAAAATTAAGTGATATCAATAATAACAATGATTTAAAATTAAATGGATTATGGTATGATGGAAATGAAAAATGGAAAGATTTAGATTCATTTGTGACTAACGTTCAACAGTATATCAAACCTGAAAAATATAATTTAAGAAATCCATATATAGTTCAAATTAATGATATTTATAAAATATTTACTAATGAGCAAAATATCTTAAATAATATGAATAATGATAACAAATATCAAAGTGCATGTATGAATTGTATAAGAAATATATATCAAGATTTTAGTATTTTCCATCCAAAAAATTTAGAAAATATAGATTATTATTTTTTCCTTATTTTTCAATTGGCAGTAGAAGCTTGGGAAAGTAATAATACATTACTTGAAGCTCTTAAAAAAATAAGAGAAGGAATTAAATGTAATTTTAAAGATAATTTATTGTTATGGAGAGAAAGATTACCTCATTATTGTGAAGGATTTAAATCATTAAAATGCGTTTTGGAACCAAGAAATCATTTGTTTAAAGTATTAAAAAAATTATTTGAAACTAATAACGATTTTAACTATCCTAATTATACGGATAAAATTTGGACTGATATGATTTATATGAAATATTCAAGAAAATTAAATTTAGTTGAAACTTTTTATGATAAATTAAAAATATTTGAAAATGAGAATGACCAATATATTAAAATCTATCCTTATGAAATATATTGTAAAGATATAGAATATATTAAATTAATAAGAAATAATATTCATAATTATGATTTAGGAATTAAAATATGTAATGATTATATTAAAAATTTTAGTTCTATAAAGGACGATAAAAATAAAGATTTTTATTCATATATCATAAATAATTTCAAAAGAGCATAAAGCCTATTTTTATTACAAAAAGGGAAATATTTTAGAAGCACATAAATTATTTATTGAATCTTCAGTATATAAAAATAAAGAATCAACTGACCATCATTTATATTATGATTGGGCTGAAATGTGTGAAAATATATCATATTTAACAAAAGGAGAAGAAGAAAGTAAAGAATGGTTTGAAAATACTATACATAACTTTTTATATACAATTATATATAAATTAGATAAAGCCAAATATATTATACCAAGAATGATTGCTTTCATTAAAGAATTCAAAAATGAGACATTAAAGAATAGATTTAATGAAGAAATAATCGAAATTCCATCTTGGATTTGGATATTCTGGCTCCCTACTTTATTTGAAAATTTAATATATTATCAAAAAGATGATAATAAAAATGATTTTTTCTTTATAATTTTAAAAAACGTTGCTCTTAATTATAAACAGATATTCTATTATCCTTATTCAATTTATGAAGAAAAAATAAAAAATGATTCATCATCAATTATTGGAAAATTCAAGGAATTAAAAAATATAATTTATTCAGAAAATAAATATGATTATTGCATTGATAAAATAAAGCTAATAATTAATGAACTAACCAAAAAAGAAAAAGAAAATATGGAAAATTCATTAAATTCAATATTAAGTTTATGTGAAATGTACACCTTTAAAAACCAAAAGATGTCAGAAGTTAAAATACTTTTTGAAAATGTAGCAAAAGTATTAAAAAATTATCCTGGATTAACTCAATTTAGGAATAACATTGAAGAATTAATGAAAAATTCAGAAGTGACAAGAAATAAACTAAGAGAATGTGTTATAAAAAATAAATATTATTTGCATAATTTAATAGTGACAGAAAATAAATATAAAAAATTAGTTGAATTATGTGAAGAAAAAATACATAATATCGATTTTAGTAATATAGAATTGCCAGGATACTATAATAATAAAATTGAAGAACCTACTGAAAATAATATGATTTATATTTCCAAGTTTGAAAGTGAATATTCTCATAAATTTATAACTGATCCAAGACCAAAAGTATTAATAAAATGTTCTAATGATAAATTATTTAATTTCATTATTGTAAATCAAGATGCTGAAAAAAATATTGATATGAAAATATATATGATGCAAATTTTATTTAATTCAATATTTGCAAAAAATTATCAAACATATAAAAGAAAAGTTTGCTTTATTACTCCAATCAAATATCATATAAGTCCAAAAATAAAAATAATAGAAGAAGATATTAATGTAAAATATAATATGGATGAAGTATATGAATATTGCTTACAAAAAAGAGGTTACTCTCCAAAAATATCAAATCAAATATTTGAAGAAGAAGCTCAAAAATGGAATGTAAATACTGATTTAGTTTATTACAGTTCAGAAAATAATGAAAAATTATTTTATAAAATGTGTAAAATAATACCACAAGATTCATTGAAAAATTTTATACATAAATTTATTTTAACAAGTGAAGATATTTTACTTTTCAGAAAACAATTTACTGTTTCTTATTCAATAAATAATTTATTACGTTTCATTTTTTCAGATAATATATTATTGAAAGATATATCATTCAATAAAGAAAATGGATTTTGTTCATTTAATAGTGATTTGACTTTATTTACCGATAATGAATATAAGGAAATAATTGAACAAAAAGATGGAACACCTCTTAGATTAACTAAAAATATTAGTTTTTTCTTATCCATAACTTCTATATATGGAATAATACCTGGAGTGTTTTATTCATCTTGTGAAGCATTACTTAATAAGCCTAAAATTCTTAAAAGTGTTTTAAAATTATGTTTGGATAATAATAATGATAACAGCAGTTCAAAAATAGATAAAATTGTAAACAATTATATTAATAAATTTAAATATATAATTAATTTATATGAAGATAATAGTCAAAAAATTCAAAATATGAAAAATGATACTTTTATTGGAAAAGAAAATCAAAATGAAATAAGAGATTCTAGAAATAATGATGATAATAAAGAAAATAAAAATAATGATAATAAAAAGAGTTCATTGAAAACCATTTATGAATTAATTAATAATTCAATGAATAATAATAATCTTAAAAAGAAAACTATTGACTATGAAGCTTGGTTTTA